>VKOC01030146.1:0-19390 GCA_009364415.1 Spea multiplicata
ATATACCAATCCACATATATACCAATCCACATATATACCAAACCACACATATACACCAAACCACACATATATACTCATCCACACACATCCACTCTCACTTAATGCTTTCCTACCTTTCCTTTCTTCTTTCAGCTTCTTTTCCTCTTCTTCAGTTCTTCTGTCTTCTTCCGGGTCAGAGGGCACGGACAGCGGTGGGCGCGGCTTCAGTGCTGTGCGCCGGGATCTGACAACAGACCCCGGCGCACAGCAGCTGTTGCCGTGCGGATCACAAGGGAGCGGTACCGGAGGTCTGTTAAAGACCTCCGTTACCGCTCCCTTGCGAGCCTGCTCCTCCAGCGGCGGACATTACTGTCCGTCTCTGGAGGGGTGCCGGGTGCCGCAAGTTGGCGGACCCCGCGGCGGCGCCCCCTGGAGTGTGGCGCCCTGTGCGGTCGCACAGGTCGCACACCCCAAAGGCCGGCCCTGGGTGTGTCCATTTGTTTTGTCCATTCCATTTGTTCTGTTTGTCTCAGTCTGCAGTCTAAAGGTATGTCCTTCTCGGTTCTGTGTTTGTATTCAATGTTTAGTTTATCAGTACTTTCGTATGCAGGGCTTAGGGTTAGGACCCACCGTCATTGGAGTACTTTGGCGTAGTGGTGGGCTAAGCATACTATGGCCATATGATGTGACGGAATCTCCAATTGTTATCTTATAGTCCTAGGCTAGTTCCTGTATTCATGTTTGTCTGTCCCTTATGTACCTTTGCCCTTCTTCCCTGAATCATCTGAGGATTTCGGTTCAACACTCCTCTCCCCATGTCCCAGTTAAGATGTCCTATCCTTGCTTAAAGGAGAAGCGTCTGAGGATTCCGGCTCCTCACTCCTTCCCCTGTGTTCCTTGCCTTGTCCCCTGTCCTTTGTATTGCTCTGTGTCATGTATGTCTTGTCTGGTTATGTTCCTTGGTCTCCCTGTTCCTTGCTCTGTCCTCCTTGCTTGCTACGTTTCTGTTGAAAATCTGTTTAGCTTCCGTAGTCCCAGTCTGCAGCATCCTGCGCATGATTTCAGTGCTATGTTTCATGCCTGCTCCAGGGTGCCTGCAGGATATCTCCAAGTTTCGTTTGTTTTGTCAGATCCAAGTTTTGTTTGGATTACCGCATCCAGCCAAGTTTAGTTCTGCTTTGTTCTGGACATCATCCGCGGCTATGTCAGGGTGCTGGTATGTGGCTGCTCAACCCTAGATGTCCAATGTAAGAAAAACAAGTGATGAAGATCAGCAGGAAAAAAGGGTATACAGAGAAAAAGAATTTTGATGATAATAAAGTGACCAATATACTTCCCTTTCTTGTCACTTTTCCGGATACCCAGCTGCAGCCCGTACAAAACACTCTCCAGGTGTTTCAAGATAAGAACAAAAGATCACTAGGGGGCGCTCGTGTATACCGGTTTTGAAAAATAAACAAAAATGAAAATATGATTGTGTAGTATTGTGAACAAGTGATAGCGCTATCACTTGTTCACAATACTACACAATCATATTTTCATTTTTGTTTATATTTCAAAACCGGTATACACGAGCGCCCCCTAGTGATCTTTTGTTCAACCCTAGATTTCCACCGGGTGAGTGCAGTCGCCCTGCACCAGGCCCTGTCCTACTTCGCTACTGCACAAATCCTCCTGAACTCCATCCTTGGGCACTGTGGGTCATTACAGTCTGTATTGACCCAGTTCCCTGACACTTAGACTTGCTGCATACTTGTCACAGAAGGGAATTGGACAAGCAAGAAGGAAGCCTTAGTCCTGTTTAGTAAGTTCCCCAAATGCGTTTTGTTTGAGGTTTGATTTTTGATTTGTGCTCTGTTAACCCCCTTATCAAAATTTTTTTGGCACCCTTCCTGACAATCGCTGTTTTAACATTTCTGCGGTGATCATTCTTGTACGAGCGACTCTATTGGTCACCAGCAGGGAACTTCCCTCCCAAATGAACTTTGGCATTTTGGAAAATCAGAGATATGCAGCTGCGCAGCCTGGATGGACCCTGACAAGCAGGTGCACTTCATTGATTGATGGCAGAGGGGGCCCCTACTGGTGAGCAACAGATTTGCTCGTACGGATCCTGGCGCCAAAACTGCTGCGTACCGCGTTAACCACATAGTTGAGACCCTCTTGAGAACTTGTTTATTTCTTTAATGGGGCCCGCCATCTTGTGAGAGGCAAAATCTCTTGCAGTGGTTCTTGTGGTTCTGGAGCAATCACAGTGCATCCTGGGGTGGGTTTTCAGTAGCGTGGAATGCCTCACTGTCATGGATTGCCTGCTAAGTGTTTTGAAATCATATTATATATGGCAGACATTGACGTCTGGTGCAGGGGCCACAGTTATGACATGCCAGGCATGCCAGGCACGTCACTTGTTACCAAGATGTTTTTCTATCGTCAAGGTGTTAAAGGGCCGCTGTACCACAAATAAAGATCTTATTTGTAATCCTGCAAAGTACCACACAGAGGCACCAAACCTCACATACACCATAAAAATTTACCTCACAGATATTATATGCATTAAAGCATATGATATAGGTGGAGTATCTCTTTAAGACTACTCTTTATCTGGTCCCAAGCAGTTGCTTAATCTGTCTAAATGTTAACATCCCCCTGTGGGATATAATGTACTACACTGGTAGGTTACTCTCTTTTATTCATTTAACAGCAAGTAATTTGTAGTAATTTCTATATACATTGGTTAGCCGCAGCAATCATAATTCACTCATATGCAATTTGCTGTGTTATGAATAACATAACACACATTGCAAGCTACAAGTTACACATCCCAATATATACCTATGGGAAACAAATACAAAAGAAACAAATCAAGACCAATGTGGCTTACCTGGAAAGTAAAACAGGAAATAAGAAATAAACAATTGGCATTCAAGCATTATAAAAGCGAGGGGTCGGTAGTATCATTTATGGCATACAAGCTGACATCCTAAATGCTTTTTTTTTTCTTCTGTTTATACCAAGGAAGGACCAATGATGGAGCCCCTGCTGGCTAATTTTAAGGAACCATTGCAGCAAACATGGGATTGGCTGACACTAGAAAAAGTGCTCAAGCAATTAAATACTGTCAAGGTAGACAAGGTCCCTGGACCGGGTGGTATACACGCAAGGGTACTGAAGGAGCTAAGCCTAATTCTGGCCCGACCATTAGGGATTTAGAGATTATTTTAGCTCGGGCATAGTTCCATTAGATTGCCGCAAGGCAGATGTTGTGACCATATTTAAAAAGGGATCAAAATCTCAACCGGGCAATTACAGGCCAGTAAGCCTAACATCGGTAGTGGGGAAATTATTTGAAGGGTTGCTAAAGGTATACATTCAAGGTCATATCTTGATCCATAATCCAATTAGTAGAAGTCAACATGGATTTGTGAAAGACCGGTCTTATCAAACCAACCTATTAGCATTCTATGAAGAAGTTAGTAAAAATATAGACCTGGGGTTGGCTGTAGATGTCATTTTTCTGGACTGAAAGATAGAGTGCAGAGGGTTGTTGTGAATGGATGTTTCTCAGCCTGTACGCAGGTATTAAGTGGAGTGCCTCAGGGATCTGTCCTCGGTCCTCTTCTTTTTAATTTATTTACAAATGATCTCCCAAGCTGCATTGAAAGCCATGTCACAATTTTGCTGATGACACAAAATTAGGCCGGGTAATTCAGACTAATCTTGATGTTCCTTCTTTACAGGAAGATTTAGACAGAGTTGGGGACTGGGCGTGCAAGTGGCAGATCCTTGGTGGTAACTACCAGTGAGAAGGATTTAGGAATAACGGTTGACAACAGACTTGACAACAGTGCGCAATGCCAGCAAGCAGCTGCGAGGGCCAATAAGGTTTTGGCATGCATAAAAAGAGGTATTGATTCAAGGGAGGAGGATATCATCTTGCCTCTGTACAGGTCATTGGTAAGACCTCACCTTGAATATGTGGTACAATTCTGGGCACCGGTCCTTAAAAAGGACATTATGGAATTAGAAAAAGTGCAAAGGAGGGCTACGAAATTAATAAGGGGATTGGGTGATACTAGTTATGAAGAGAGTTAAATTGAAAAAGTTAAAATTATGTACACTAGAAAAACGGCGTCTCAGAGGGGATATGATAACATTATATAAATATATGCAGAGACAATATAAAGAGCTATTCAGTGACCTGTTCATTAACAGAAATATACAAAGAACAAGAGGTCACCCTCTGAGACTGGAAGAGCGCAGGTTTCATAGACGACAAAGGAAGGGATTCTTTACAGTGAGGACAATAAAGGTATGGAATTCACTTCCAAGAGAGGTAGTGTTATCCAATGCATTAGATACCTTGAAAAGGGGCCTCAATATTTTCTTAGAAAGGCATGACATACAGGGATATAAATAGAGTAATATTAATATTTAAGAGCTTCTTGATCCAAGGAGAAATCCGATTGCCTCTTGGAGTCAAGAAGGAATTTTTTCCCCCCTGATGGCAGAATTCGAAGCAGCTTAATTAGGGGTTTTTTTTGCCTTCTTTTGGATCAAGAATAGGAAGGTTAGGTAGAAGGGTTGAACTTGATGGACTTAGGTCTTTTTTCAACCTTATGAACTATGTAACTATGTATGTATGTAACATTATATAGTTGCTGCTAGGCTTTAAACAATATTGCATTAATGCTGTTAAACTTTCATCCTAAATTCAAAATAAAGGAGTGTTAAACAAGTTCTTAAAGGTTGCATATTTTGTTGATTGACTATTTCAAAGCAAGACGCATAATTATTTATGATGATAGATTTGAACTTTGCTTTCCAAACAAAAGTGCTTTGCTTTCCTAAGTGACAAGGCGTTCATTAGAAGTCAATTATTTGTATTACATAATAATGTATTTTATACCTTAAAGAGAGGCTAGATAAGCAAGTGTTTAAATAGAGAGGGTGCACAAAATAAGTAAAAAATAAAGTAAAAATATTTTAACATATCTTGGTCACGATAAGATTGTGCATGCAGTTTGTCAATGGTATATCACTCAAAGAAAATACAAAAAGGGGGGGAAGGCATAGTGTAGTAAATTCAAAAGAATGAAATGCCCTTACTATTGTTACTTAAGTAATCAACTCACTTTTAAGTGAGCCTCTTAAATCCAGGCTCACAAATATCATGGGTAGATGTATCCTATTTTAATTGAAGCAAAACATGTCCAGGTGTTGCTACATAGTAAGGAGGAATTCAAACAAATATGACTGAGGGGCTCTTTTATAGATATCCCTCGGTTTCATCTGTGCATTGAGATACAAAGCTACACATTTTTTTTTTATATAGTGGCTGCTCAACGAATACAGCAAATGTGTAAGCGGCTACTTTATCTTTGTAATAAATTGTTTATATGTTTAAAATGCTACACCGGGGCTCTCTGGCCCTCAGGCACGACGGCATGGCTCTCTTCCTGTGGGTTTCCGGTGCCGGGGAGTATGTATATGAGCGCCTTGTTTTACTGCATGATGTGTCCCCCCAACAGTGGGACGTCTGTCACCATATGTTACGTTGCAGTGTTACGCCTTATACTTACCGCACTGGTTCTCGCACTGTGCTAACTCTGTGCTGATGTGGCTCTGTACCTGTATATCGTTGATGTACTGCCTGTATGCCCGCATAGTGTGAACTGTACCTGTCCCCCCCTTTTTTTATTTTCTGTACCCTCCCCTTGTTCCGCTTGACAAAAATAGAGAAAACCTCAATAAACACTGATTTACCTTAAAACGCCACCTCTTCTCTCTCTTGCCTTCCGCTGAGCTTAATCCAACTCTGCTCTGACATCTGCTGAGATTAAATAGAAATGATCAGAGTAAAATGGGATATATCTACACCTGATATGTATGATCCTGGGTTTAAGAGGCTCACTTAAAAGTTAATTGATTATTCACTTAGTAAGGACCTTCGAATTTACTACTCAATGTCCTTGTCCCTCTTTTTGTATACAATTAAAGAACTGCCTGCTCAGTCTCATTGTGACCTATATTTAAAAGATAAGTTACAATATTTGTTTTTGTTTTTATTTATTTTTAATTTTCACACCTTTACTATTTTAACACTATAGAAGGTGATTTCATTTGAGTGGCTTTGCAACATATAATTATAAAAACTTAAGAGCACCTAAAATTCACATATACCGCTGTATCTACTTGTTGCATAATAAAACCACAGCATTGACAGCACAATATATGAAGTTTGCTGATATGAAAAGGAAACACTTTTCAGACATTGGAACACAGAATTTTCATAGAGATGTTAGCCTTTTGAAAAGATCTAAACTGCCTAGAAAGTTGAGCTGGTGGAGGTTCCTACTATAGGTTCACTACTGGGTTAATAAGCAACTTCATGTACCATAAGAGTCCTAGAGACACAACTGGACCTTCTGGCACACCAAGCAAATGTCCAGAGAGCAACTTGTTAACAATGGTCTATACTTACTTGATCTTCTGATGGATATGGTTGGATATGATTGGCCACTCTTAAGTCATTTGGCATTAATTGGGAACTTAATGGATCTTTTCACTTATGGTCCCTAAAAGTAACACATTTGTAAAACAAATATCTAGGTGTATCATACACATTTGAATCTTTAACCAAGGTCCTCTGTGTTTATGCTTACGAGTAACATAGATAAACAAGTTCTGTACATTATTCAACCTATCACATAAGAAATGAATGCAAGCAAGATGATATATGAGTTTAATATTAGATCTATGTTTGGAACACTTAAGTGGGCTATAAATTGGCCCATCTACCTGCCTTGAATTTCTTCCACTTTAGTCCTTTAGTGAAAATGATAAATCATAATATCTTCAGAAAAATGAAAGAACAAATTTCCATTTCTTGTATTAATGCTTCACTTTCATTCTAACTAAGAAACATATTTTTGTGTGAGAACCTTGATTTAGATGAAGAAGCAGAAGGCGACATGAATCTCAAATAGAACACTCAGCTGGTAAGATACATTGCAGAGCAGTTCTTAAAAATATACCTTTGTCATTGGTTTAATGTCATTTTAAAATATGTTATGATAAGATAATTTTGAATTGACACACTTAGTTCCTACTGCATATTTTATTGATGTTACAAACTCGCGCTTTCTTACAAAATTCAATTCTACATCTGTACTGCAATTTATTGGGATGAAGTAAAGCTATTGTGTAAGGGGATAAAACTTACCTAAACATGGTTGTGTCACTTCTTCCAACTTTAACACATAGCATTGTCCAAAATGCCTTGGTATGCTGAAGAGGACATACCAATACTTTTTGGACAATGCTATGCTTCGAACTTTGTTGTAACAGTTTGGGGAAGGCCCTTCTCTATTCCAGCTTGACTGTACCCCAGTGCGCAAGACAAGGTCCATAAATACATGGTAGGATGAGTTTGATGTGGAAGAACTTGACAGAGCAATGAACTTAACCACATTGAATTTCTTTGATATAAACTGGAACACAGATTATGAGCCAGGCCTGATCTCACAAATGTTCAACTGGATAAATAGGCTAAAATTCCCACACAAACACGACAAAATCTTTTAGAAAGCTGTGACGGACTGACCAGGGACCTCAGGTTATCCCTCTCCGCCAAGAGACAACTTCTCCCGCTAGGACGACAAACCAAAGCAATTCGTCGGCAATATCCCCAAGCAAAGTAAAGGGATATCGCTATCCAGTACCCAAATAACCAGGCAAGACTAGTCTTTAGGTACAACAGGAGGAGAACTGATTTATTTTAGACACAGACGGCTGGATATATCCAGCAAAACACATATTAACATAAAACAAGATACTGGAATACAAACCTCCCCCTTAATCTGCCTCTCAGAGACAACAGGGGCAGTAACAGGATTACCAATACAATAGGGTCCCAACCTCCACTATCTATTACTGGCCAAAATCAGTACTAGGGATGGCTGGGATAAACGTCTGTAGTGATGGGACTGGGGGGAAGGAAGGGGGATGACGACAACATAGTTGTGCACCATGGGGGGGTCTGATATTACAGTAAAATAATGGTTGTCACTCCTTGATTGTAGATCCTGGCTGTCTGCCAGAGATAACCCCCTCAGCAGGTGATGAGATGATATCCTGCTGGGGGTAGACACAGAAGTCTCTACAAAGCCAGGGCCCATAGTCAATAGGGAGGAGGCTGGCTCTAATGCCTCTCCAGTGGCCCCAGTGATTGAGGGTTCCGTCACAAAAGCCTTCCCAACAGAGTGGAAACTGCAAAGGGAGGAACCAACTACACATTAATATTTATGTATTTAGAATGCAATGTCATAAAATGTCATAGTGTATGTTTCCTAATAACAGCTGATACTCAATAGCAAAGCCATGTGCATTATGTCAAGTTGTCAACCCAATGTGCGCAGTAATTTTTTATATATTATAATAAACTAATTAAAAACCAGGGGTCCAGGGATGGACCAGCAATGGCCAGGTGGCCCTGGCATTTAAAGGCTTGCAGAAGCCTCATGACTTCAGTGGGGCCAACAGATGGAAAGGCAGGGCCAAACAAAACTGGAGCAGCAGATCAGGTGAGTATACGGTGATGTCAGCCAGCGGCCCACCAGGCATTTGCCTGTTTTATTTCCTCATGTACTAGTAATCTCATCTCACAATTTAGCATTCTATTCTACTATGTGGCAGTTGTCTAATGTGATCCACCTCCTTAATTCTCACGTGCTTACACTACTTAGTAATGTCACGTCGGGTGTGCAGTGCAGTGAGACAGATAGAGGGGTCTGCTAGAAACATGCTGAGAAAAAAGAAGGAAGATAAGGAAGAGAGAGTGTCAGCACTGGGACAGAGGTAAGAGTAGGTCTTGTATGTTGGAGTTGTTGCACTTTGGCAGTTAGAAATCAATGTTTTATATATATATTATGACGTTAACATATTATATTCATATATTACTATTTTATTATAATTTAAAATGAATGAACTTGTCTAAAATAAGTAATTGTTTTTTCTAGACAATTAATCAGTTATACATGTATTCATTAATTGTACAAGGATTAGGAAAACAGTAAAAGGCTATACGTTGACTTTAATATAAATGCCCAAAGTATATAAAATTTACTTTAATGAAATGTTTCCTTTTTTGTCTTTTTTTTTTGAGGTGTGACAATGCTCAAGGATATGGTAGTAACTGTGGAAATTGAGGTGCCTTGAGGCACTTATTACAAAAGAAAATTATTGATTTCTCAAAAAATAATATTTGGTTTGCAAATATGCAGTCAAAATCTGTATCTTTAAAATTCTGTTTTGAATCTTTTATGCTTCAACATTTAAATAATTTAAGTTTTCTTGTGCAATTCTTTAAAAACTATAAATTGATTTAAAAAATCATCTGCAGGCAGCTCTTCATAAACTGAAACATTCTAAATGATAATTTTAAAAATATATATTTTTTCTCATTGCACTAATAATCGTGATATTTTAGTCAATGTCTAATTTTTTTTCTGTTAACGATATGCTTGATTTGATTGTGCTGCAAGAAAGATGAAATCAGTGACAAATTACCATACAATTGATAAATCCTTGAAGCCCAGAAGAATCAACTATTCAAATGTATATCAGAGTAAAATATTTTATGCAATGTTGAAAAATGTACTACTTTACTTTTTTCTTATCTGACTTATTAGATGGATCTGCGTCAAGGACAAAGGCTATTTTCCACTTGAGGACACAAGCAACTTCAGCATTTTCTTGATGTTTCAATTCAAGCCTAATTTCTCTATTTCTCATTTAGTGTACTCACACAAACCTTTTATTATGTTTTATGAAAAGTATGGATCTCTTGAATCCATGCCCCTTTATACAAACTATGATTTAGTATGGGAAAAATAAAAAAGTAGGTGAAAATAGATGAAAACATTTTATCCATTATTAACTGAACACAGCTAATGGCAAGGATTTATATTTTATATTTACAGGCACATACTATAAGTCACTGTAGCATTAACAACTCTCACAGGTAAAAAACTACACTACAATAGTAGTAGGTGTTTATGAAAAGCAGACAAATTATGCATTATTTGCACACACCCACAGGATAGGTACCATAGAATAAAAAAACAATGAGCTATATATTCAGCTACATCCTCTTAAGTATATGCAGCATGTAGACACAAAGAAGGACTAAAATAGGCTTGGCAGGGCAAACTGCTTCAAAGACAGGCTGAGGTTTTGCAGAGTTAGTGTCTGCTTGGGTATGTCAGATTTTTCTCAGTCATAGCTTTTATTTAAAAAAAATAGTTTACATGAATTAACATTTACTGGTAAAACTTTTTTCCTATAGGGTCGTCTTATATTCAGGATTTTTCTTTTTTTTCTAAATTAATATTCAGATTTGGGGGTCGTCTTATATTCAGGATCGTCTTATAATCGAGCAAATAGTGTAAATAGAAATGGCTACCTTGAATAATTCAATTGACTGTCTCTTCTGAAAAGTCTAGTTTTAACCTTTTCAATGTCTCCCATTCCAGATATCGTCGAAAGATATATACCTTGTACCTATCACGATTCTTTGGGCTTAACAGCCCCAGTGACAGTTCAGCAGAAGACACCATACATTGACTGTCTGCTTGTCCAGCTCCTAAACCCAGATAAAAATCATACAAGAAGTTTATACACAGATATTCAATGTATATACTTCAATTAAAGATATTTCAAAGCTATATAGACTTGACAAGGTATCTGGGTTTAATAACATTAATTTAGAATGCGTTGCCTTTATTTTGGATATGTTCTTTTGTGGTGTCTTTTCTGTTCTATTATGCCGTGACTTTTAAGCAAAAGAAAGGCAAGACAACAGACTTTCGATTTTGTATAACCCTTCAAGATTACAACAAACATCACTGAGATGTTGTGGGATTTTTGCTTTTGTGCAACTCCTGCGCATAATATGTCCTGCTTTACAAAATGGAAAATGCAATACATTTGTTGTGTTTTGAAGTCAATATAACAAGAACTATGCTGTTATAGGATGTATTGACATCAGTAATGACTTACAATGTAGTTAGTTACATAATAACTTGCTTTAGAAATGTTTGCATTCCAGTAGAGTCTATTGTAGAAGAATAGAAACCTGTATGAAGCAACATTATTATCCTTATTCAGGTCTGCAATCATTATTGCTTCATATTGCTAGGACACAAATCTATGCTCACCAAGTAATTGCCTAACTATTAACTGCTGATGTCCTGATGCCTAAAGATAACAACTCATTTTGAAAAGGAGAAAAATATATCACAGCAGATTTGAAAGCCAATATTTCACTTACTTTCTATACTTTACTTTTGTAAAAGGATTTGTGTATCATGTGTAACACAGAAAATCAGTCTTGGTCTAAGTTTCTCAAAATATTAGGGCATTATTATTAGGGCATTAAATGAACCATACAGTTTAATAGGTTACATAATACAACATAAATGCATGTTGACCATACAAAAAAAGTTTTTTCATGGACCCTATGATTGATTAATCCATTGTATTGTGATTAATCCATTGTATTACAATACAAAAAGTTGCATAGAAAATATGTTAGACTTCACTGCATTGCTTATAACATCAGATATCACAGGGGAAAACTTACACTTACTTACCTTACACTGTCACAGACAAATATATTTCAGAACATCAAACTAGAAGACATTGTTACAACCTTAGGATATCAACCAACATGCTACCTGTTTTGTAGCTGTGATATGCCTAGGTTTATCTATAGTCTACTAAATAGTCTTTGTTTTCTACATATTGTATGTATGTTCATACAGTAATATGTAATAGTTTAAAGCAGATGTGAAAAAAATTGCTATAAAGTAAGAATGCTTTCAAGACATAATTTTAATCTTAAAAAAAAAAAATTAAAATCAAATCAATACTTCAAATGCCTTCAAAACAGCATCAATTCTTCTAGGTACACTTGCACAAAGTCATGGATTTTGTATGCATATAGTTAAATGTTAGACAATTATACCAAATAGGGGCTAATGATCATCAATTTAATATGTAGGTTGAAACATAATCATTAACTGAAATTTCAGGACAGATAGGGGTTTGCAGATGTTCTGTTCAAGATCTTTTGAAGAAGCAAAAAGAAACAGCAATGCTGTGGATCTTATATACAGTGGCCTTGGTGAAAGACATGTCATACTTACTTCTCTTTAAAATTTGAAGTTGTCCAGCAGTGCCATCAGCTCAGCATTGGCAGAAAACAGTGGGACTCTGGTAGAACCCTCTACTGTCTGGAGAAGTCTGGTCAGAAGTCTTAATGGAAGACATCTGGCCAAAAAAGCCATACCTCTGATGTGGAAACAAGGCCAAGCGACTCAACTATTCACTAAAGCACAGGTACTGGGGTCCAAAAAAATGGAGGTTGTTCTAGACTGAGGAGTCAAATTTTGAACTATTTGGCAGAAGGCAGTTTGTTCGCTGAAACACTGGAGAGCAATACAAGATCTAGTATCTGTAAATCTTGGTGGAGATTCCTTGCAATTCTGGGTATGCATTTCTGCAAATGCAGTGTGGGATTTGGTCAGAATTAATGTTTTTCTCAATGCTCAGAAAATCAGGCGAAGGCCCCAAGTTTATTCTGCAGCATGACAACAACCCCAAATATAGAGCCATTAGGAACTATTTTAAGTGTAAAGAAAAACAAGGAGTCCTGCAAGTGATGGTATGCTCCCCACTAGACTTGTGCATTCGGATTCATATGAATTGCAAATTTACTGAATTTTTGTAAATTCTGCGATTCATATGAAGCCACAGAAACAAGGCTCCAC
Source organism: Spea multiplicata (assembly GCA_009364415.1). Classification (NCBI taxonomy): domain Eukaryota; kingdom Metazoa; phylum Chordata; class Amphibia; order Anura; family Pelobatidae; genus Spea; species Spea multiplicata. The sequence goes on from VKOC01030146.1 coordinate 12,810, forward strand.
GAATCCGATGAAACTGAAGCAAAAAGCCCAGAATTTTCATCTGAAATACATGGGCCCACAAAAACTCGCATTCACTCACACTCTCACACACTCAGTCACACGCTCTCTCTCTCTCTCTCTCTCTCTCACAATCTCTCTTTCACTACATTCTCAGCTGACCACTTTGGCTTCTGCCGCATCTTCTTCATCTTCTATCTTTTATCTTCTCATTCTCTTCTCCCTTGTCTCCTATCTTCAGCCTGCCATCTTCAATCATCTTCGTCAATTGGAGGATCGGGGGGAGGACGTCATCTGAAGTTCCCTTCAGATTATGTCCGTGGAGATGTGGAAGAAGATACAAAATTGAAGAAAGCAGATTAAAGATAGAAGAGAGAGATAAAAGAAGTGGCTAGGTAAACATTTACAGAGCCTGAAAGCATGAACGGGAATGCGGATGTGAGTGAATATGAGCACTGGGACAACTGTTCACTGTTCTGAAGGTAATGGGTGGTCATACCAAATATTGATTTGATTTAAGTTTTTCTTATGTGCACTCACTTTGCTTTTTTTTGCACTGTACTAAATATATAGAGCCACTTCCCCGTTTCCAGGGGAAAACATGGGCATTTCTAGCTATGTAACATAATTGCAAAAAGGTTTTCTTAAGATCCATTAACATTTTAAGCTTAAACTTGGATTAGCTAATGCAATGTGAATTTAGAACACAGGAGTGAGGGCCTCTGTATGCCTATGAAGATATTAGACCAAAAATCCTTTGTTTCCAGCTATAATAGTAATTTACACCATTAAAAATGTCAACTTGATCTCTGATCGATTTGATGTTATTTTAATGGACAAAATCTGCTTTTGTTCCAAAAACAAGGACATTTCTAAGATGCCCCAAACGTTTGAACAATAGGGTATGTATGTGTTTTAGACTTGTGCATTTGGATTTGTAAGAATTGCAAATTTACCACATTTTGGTGAATTCACCGATTCGTATGAACCCCGAAAACTAGGCCAGACCCTCCACTATGAAAACAAAGTAAAAAGCTCTGAATTTTCATCTGAAATGTGTGGGCCCACATTCACTCACATTCTCACGCTCTCACACTCACATTCTCATTCACTCTCTCACGCTCTCTGAATGTTTCCCTACCTTCTCTGCCAACCACTACTAATGGAAGTGGTTGGCAGAGAAGGGGCTTTTAACAAATATAGCATTGATTTTACAAAGCTATATCGGAGTGTGCTCGGATTGATTTAAACCAGCTGTTCAGGGGTCAGCACCAGCCGCTGAGCCAAGGAGGGGTTGATTTGTGCATTGGTTTTAAGTACCCCCTTAAAGAGAACCCAACTTTTCACATTCAGATTCTCATTTCTGCTCCCCTCTATGAAACAAAGCTCTCTCATCTTTGAGTTGTACTACACTTAGACTCATATCTCCAGCTGAATTGGCTACATGTGGTGATGAGCTTATAAGGATTTTAGCATATGAAAATTACTTTTCAATTCTTCAGCAATGAGCAACATATTTTCGATGTGCTTCATACATGGTTTGTGATTTTAACCTTGGACTTTCATAAGCTTTGAAGATACTAAAAGCAGATGTAAAGTACTGCATGTACCAATCTGTCTCCTCCAATATGTGCAGGTGAAAAGGTGTGCATTCACACAGAAGAAAGCCCTGTGGTCAAACTCCCATCACTCTTGGGCGGCAGCAACGGCTATAGTATTCATCAGCCCAAAATACATAGAACAAACACCCAAAAAAAAGTTACCTGCGCACTATCCCAAACACCTGTGCTTATTTAGACAAATTGAGGTTTTTAGTTTCACTCCAATGGTGTGCATCCAAAAAGGTGTGCATTGTTACATATAATTTTGTCATAGGATGTGTCTAAATAAGCATTAATCAAAATCTCACATGTATTCATGCTTGGCATTACTTCATACGTAGTAGCTGTAAGCCATCCTTCCCCGAAGCCTCTACAGGTCACAAAGGGGCTAAGAAAACTGAACTTTAGTGTGGCATGACCTCCTTGATGGTTGCTAAGCAATAATTGTGTTTTCAAAAGTGACTGATTCAGACCCTTGGCTGCTACATTTCAGCATTTAATTTGCAATTCAAATTTTTTGACATGCAGAAGCAACCAAGCTGTTCACCTAAGATTACAAAACTTATATTGAAATACAAGAAATATCCAGTGCTCGAAGCCCTTTATAAATGTATCTTTGATAAGAAAAGACGTTTTTATCACAATACTTTTATAGTCTATTTATATGTGATGTGTGTATTCCGCCCAGAAAGCCCATCTTGGCTCAGTTGTGTCGGCTTCTATGTGTTACACAGACTGGCCAATCTTTATGTATTTCTGTAATTTACATGTGCTCCTATTGCTTTACTTTGCATTTTACTGAAATGTGAACATTAATGGGGTGTAGTCAGAGATTAAGAAATTACTTAGTCTCAGAAGCATTGTAAATTGGGTACACAGCACCCAAATGCCCTACTAACAGAGAAGCCCAACGGGGTCACATAAGATGCATAATATGACCCCGGGATAGGAACTGCAACAGAGCAGCAGCTTGCAAGAAGAGTGTAAATTGCAAGATAGAGGATCTGTATGTAAGGTAAGAATGAGAGCTGCGTGAGCCGCATTATAGATGGAGAAGGGAGAAGTTAGAGAAGGTGAAAGAAAGAAGAGGAGAAGGTGAGAGAGGAAGAGATAAGCAGATGTGAGAGAGAGAGAGAGAGAGAGAGAGAGTAAGCGTATGTATCTGGTGTTAGAGTGTATTTAATGCATGTGAGTGTATGGTCTTAGTTCATGGTATTAGGGGTGAGCTTAGAGTGGCCCTTGGGGAGGCCCAAAAATAGATGTGTTTGCATGTGTAAGTGTATAGTATTCAAGTTGGCGAGTGTATTGTGTTGGCGAGAGTTTGCATGATGGTATGTGTGTGAGTGTATGTATTATTTATTAAAGGGAAGGGGCAGGGAAATACTGTATACGGGTGCAACTAACCCTAGGCTCATTCATGCTTAATCTTAAAATTAAATCATTTAAGGATACCCTATTTCCAAGGCACTCACTCGCATACTGCGATGATGCAGACAGATGCACTGCCTTATGTATATATATATATACTAATAGCACATTCAACATAAATGCAATTAACATATATATATATATATATATAATTAAGTATTTAACTTTAATTTGTAAGGGTCGCAGAGTTGCATTGTTCATAAAATTTTGACAGTTCATAAAATACTTAAACAATTACCAACGATAATAACATAGTTGTACCTATTTGTTGAACAGAAGAAAAGATTAAGCTGCAAAATGTTGGAACTGGCTACAAATATATTAGTTTTTATGATTATAAAACAGTATTGTTATATGCAAATCACTCTCTTAGCTGGGAAATAATTTTATTAACAAAAAAAGAAAAAGTGGTTGGTATACTTACCACAGATATGTCCCTCAACTAGTCTGTCCATAAGTTACGCATATATAATTGATATAAATATACATACATACATACACAATTGTTTATGGGCTACAGTTCATATAAGATTATATCCAATTAGCAATATTGAAATAGTAACATTTCAGCAGATGACATTGTTTTTTCCCAAGAACAATAAGACTGTGATAGTTCACATCAGTAATGAATGCATGAACAGTCTTTGCTGCATTGCAGCCAAAATGATTTTGAGCAGTGGCCATAAATGTTTCCATGCCGGGAGTAAAGGTTTTGAAGAGTGTCTTCTGTCACTAGGGGATCCATTAACCATCCAATAATACTATGTAAATATAACAATACAGAGCTAATTTCTATATGCTATGTACAAACAGTGATACATATTTTGTTGATATTTTGTGTTAACAATCGTGTTATAACTTAATTTGCATGGCAAAAAAAACTTGAAAGTAACACATTTAGAATTTGTTTGGGTCCAATATATGTAGTAAAAGAATGGGGGATGTTTTTGTAGCAACATTTACAATGAGAGTTTGACTTATATGCTTGGCATATTTTTAGAACACATTTAGACGCTACCACAAATGAAGTCAATTAGGTAAATGTTTTAAGTAAGCAAATCTCATCTCATTTAGCATCTAAGGTATAATGGAGTCATAGAACCTGTTTAACAACTGCAAATGCTCACTTCACGTTGTGTTATTGTGTCATGTATCATTGTATTAAGTAAAAGAAAACTCATGGGTTATTTTTTCAATGATTTATGCTTAACTACAGAAAAATGAAAATCTTGGGGTCAAGTGGGATAATCAAAGGTGCCCAGTGTGAGATTCAGTCTTAATCACTACCCATCAACTGGTTTCAATATAGATTAAGAAAAGGATTAATCTTGAGATAAAGGAATACGCAGGAAGATAAACTATCATAAGCCTTCTGTGGTCTATAGTATAGGTTCTTAGAAATATCATACAGTAATTGTTCTTTTCATTTAAGCCTAGACCCAAGTGTAGTATTAAGAAAACAGGTGTATATGAAAGGCAGTAAATCACAGCTATTATTATAAGCGATATACATTCTAATATATTCCATTTTTCACATGTTAAGAAGTTGAAAATTGTTTTAAATTTGCCATTATGCCTTCTACACATTGTTGGTTAGTTAGCTTGCCAGCCATCATACTCCATTCAAGCTATAATTTGCACCTCATTGCATATCGTAAATGTGTGGTGCCTTAAAGATTCTGTAGAATCCCCTCCATGTATTTGCCCCTTTCTCCACAACCCAGCTTAATGTAATGCCAGAAGACGCCAGTGTTATATGTCATACCTGAAAGGGTGAATTCGCTCACCATTAAACTACTTAAAGGCTGAAGACTTGATGATTTGTCGACTATATCTTCTTCCTTTTTTTGGTAGGAATTATGTCAATTGAATCTGATGCTGTGCTTCAATTGCTGTACAAGCTTTGTGAAAGTGAAAAAGGCTACAGCTTCTCCTTTCAGGTTTATGAGGGGAAGTACATGTGTGTACATGAACAACTATTCCCACGGAGTCTATTAGAATCAGAAACACCTCCTAAAGCAGCTGGTGCAGCGCAGGATAAGTCGGGGTTCTGTGATAGCTTTACTTGGCACTCAAGTATACATACTGCAAGGTATGTGTGTGTTGTCCATGGTACACAATGAGTCAATTGAGACAATATGTGTTAGAGGGACAAATATTACTAATCCAAAGTGCACAGCAGACTACAAAAAGCACATGGGTAATGTTGACTTGATTGACCAGTACTTGAAACCACAATTTGGAATAAGAAAGTTTTTGTAAAGTTTTTCCAATACAAATGGCAATGTTTAATTCATTTGTATTATATAAAATGGTAGGCCTTCAGGTCCTGCAGAAGGTCACCCAAGATCATCTTTTTGAATAGCCCCCTAACCCTGCACCTTTGCAGCCTGAACATATTCACAGACTCTGTGGCAAAGATTTCCCAGGGAGGATTCCACCATCTGCCTCCAAAAATAATCCACAGGCTCTGCTAGAAAAAAGGCGTAAGGAACAGCATTTGCTTCCAAAATTACCATATGTTTCCTGGTGAGCAGGGATAATGTTTTACATTTCTTATTGAAAAAAAGTGAAAAATATATGAACATTTTTGTTCTTAGTCTACTTTGCAAAAATGTATACTATTGTTGGTCTAAAATGAGATGTGCCTGCTAGGCAATGCCAATACAAAAAACATTAACATTATTTGTGTGGGAAATTTCTATAAACTATATAATATAGCTGAATTTTTTTTGTCAAAAGAATACTCCATTTGGCAAATGTGAAATTTGAAAATTTTAGGCCTATGTCTCATTTGGGACTGTTTAGCAGCCTACCAGTACTGGAGAGCAGAAAACATATGGTATTTTACTAGAGGCTTTTCGTCACCGTTCTATATGTTTATGTGTATGTAGTTTGCGTCTCGCAGGACAAAAAAATGCATTATATATATATAATATCCTACTAGCCTTCCCAGATGTACAGCTTCAAAAAATGATTGAAAAAGATGAAGAAACCCAACTCTATATTGGCTTTGTCATGCAAACAAAGTCTTTGGATGGCTCTTCCACTCACCAATCAGGTCCCTGAGACAACCCTCTAGTCTACGATCTAGTGGCAACAAGCCCACTGAAATATACCTTAGGTAAACCCATTATGTTCTATGTGTAAAAAAAAAATTCTTTATAGTCAAATGTTTATAACAAAGAAGGGTGTTATAACTACTAATGTTATTGGTGAAAGTAATAATAATTAAAGTAGGAGAAATATAATGATAAGTACCGTATTTGCTCGATTATAAGACAACCCCCCAAAATCAAAATATTAATTTAGGAAAAAAACAAAAAGCCTGAATATAAGACTACCCTATAGGAAAAAAGTTTTACCAGTAAATATTAATTCATGTAAATTATTTTTTCATGTTTAATAAAAGCTATGATTGAGAAAAATATATTTTTTAAATTTCCTTTTATTTGCCAACCTGCCCCCCAAGTTATGCCACTCTGCCCCCAGAAATGCTTTATACCCCCCTATTTGCCACTTTGCCCCATGATATGCCTTATACCCCTATATGCC
>VKOC01030148.1:0-12592 GCA_009364415.1 Spea multiplicata
CAAGGCACACTCTCAATAGGGTGAGAACCTACTCTCACCTCCTACATAGTGGGCATAGGTTTTATGAAACCTCCTTCCAATTAACCCCTGATAAATGCAAAATGACTCACTCAAATTAATACCATTTAAACTCAGTGTATAACTTAAAAATACTCTACCAATCACAACTAAAGATGAATGGGTATTTCATCTTCATTAACATTGTATCATATTATTAAAATATATTGTGTGTATAAAAGAACATGTAGTTTAAATCTTACTAAGAAACGTTAGTTTTTAACTATGATGTAAGGGAAATGGTGATTCACGGTACAAATATTCCCTTCACAGCATATGAACCACCAAAACATTTTGCTGCCGGCTGTAGGTTAGATAGAGCTCTAGGCCTTTTTCCACATGCCAGAAAAATGTGTCATTGTTATTGACTGCACACTTTATACAACAAATATAAACATTAAGTAGTAAAAAGGAGCTTATTTCACACTATGGATATGGGTGTTTTACGATAAGAATTAATTACAAAGATGCACTCTGAGCTAATTTTGGTCTTGTCCTGTGCCGCCGAGTACAAACTTATACAAAACCTATTATTACTACATTGTATATATTCGTTCATTTCCAGGACAGCTAGTGGTCACTTATTTATATATTGGATATAGAGGCAAAAGATGATAAATGACCTTATTTGCATGCGCCTACCCAGAATCCCTTGTGGTTGTGGCAGCACCATGAGATTTCTGAGGGAACAACAAGCCTTCTGGCTTGTCGGGTGTCTGTAGATGACTGTTTAATAATGATTCTACATACTTTTGAAGAAAGAAAAAGAACATCCATGATACTTCCCCTTTAAGAAAAGTGAGGGAAAAGTCATGAAGTTTCTAATATTTACATAAAGTAGTTTTTTGTAATGCATATGTATTTCACCATTGCATAGGTATTAAGTGTACTGAAATGTGTAGGATTTCAGAAATGACAAATGGCTTTAATATTGTCTAGTAACCCAGCCTAAGCCATTGAATGGTATGCAGACTCCATTTAAAAAGTCCATTGCACTAGAATTTTAAAATATATGTAAATATATACTCACTACTGCATGATAAGGTGAGCAGTGGTCTAATAAATAGTTTAGATTTTATATATATATATATATTATGTTTATATATATAAAACCTTTCTGCATTAACAATACTATCGTTTCAGGGAATTATTCTTGTTTTCCTGTCAGAGAAAATTGCCAAAGAAGAAAACAAAGTAAAAACATATGTGATGGCATTTATATGACTGAGAAAGCATTAAATTGAATGTGAGCTGCTTTTACTTATCAGCTGAAGCCATATTAGTTCTACTTCCAGATTCCTATTGTGCCTTGAGTGGTCTTTTCATTGTAATACTGCAGAGTAACAGCTGACCTGCATTATTTGTTTTCTGACTAGACGTTCCCAGAAAAAAAATTGGAATTTATTCACATAAAACTGAACAATATACGAGCATGATACTTGAGAGAAACTTAAAATATCCACAACATTTTTGCTGTGCTCTAAATCAGACTTCTTTATTTTAAGTTACACAAAAAACATTAAGCCCACCATAACCAAAGAACAAATATTTTTTGACAGCTGACTAGGAACAAAACATGTATAATGTACAATGAGAACACACCTTTTCCCAAAATAAAATAAAGATAAATTGTTTTTGTATGGCCTCACGATTTTAATGTGAGGAATGGTTGCATTAAAAAAGTGGAAACACACATTCACAAATGGCCAATTCGCCAAGATAAAAAAGATTTGTGGTTTAGTCTGGAAAAAAACTGGAGTAGGAGACTTATCTTTGGTAATCTGTTCAAATCTAGAATCTAATAACTGTAATGTTAATAATACAGATTCATCAATATTCAATCACTTATATAAAAGTTGGGTATCATTTAAAAGAAAGAACAAAATAAAAGGTTTAGTTTCTAAAAATAGTCCCATAAAAGTACTATTTACATTCTCATGACACATAATTACACGACTTTCTTATTCTTATAATAAAATGTTGACAACATTATATAATTCTCACATGCTGGTGATATGAATATTAATATCCACACATGTACTCTTTTCTTTTACTTTTAATAGTGTCATATATGATATACATGTCTATAATATGATCATCAATATTATTACGTGTATTATCTTTTCTTATGTTCTTTGAAAAATTTGAAAAAATACAATAAAAAAAAAGTACTGGAAAACAATATAGACTGTTTAAGTCTAAAAGAGTGGACCAAAGATAATTATCTTTACATTGATACCCTACTATTAGACAATAAAATAAAACCTTTCTCCCACCTTCAGGAAGAGTTAAATCTGCCCCCTAAAGACATATTTACATATCTCAGAATTAAACACTACATTATGTTACATCTAATGATAGACATGCAGGGTTCTTTGGAAAGGACAATTATTAATTTATTTGACTCTAGTTTTAAACCAAATTTGAGAAGAAAATGTTTGCTTCTGGCCTCCTTTAATGATCTGAAATATAAACCTAGGTCGTTGAGTTCTTGGGAGAAAGAAATGGATCGTACTATAGAATATGAAGCCTGGTGCAAGTCCTTAGCAGAAGGTAAGGAGTCTTTCCATTGTTTAAATATTATTGAACTTCATTATAAAATTGTTCATCGATGGCATCAGGTCCCCAAGACTCTTTACAGATTTTCCTCAAAGTGGCTCAGATCAATGTGGGAGGTGTCATCGAGAAGTTGGAAATTAGATACATATATGGTGGGGCTGTTCTTTGGTCTAAAGTGTTTGACACAATTTCTTTAATGTTGGATTTAACTATTTCTAGGTCACTTAAAACAGCTTTATTTCATTTCTACCAAATCCAATGTCATGTTAACAAAAATATATCTTGATTCAAACTTTAATGGCTATGAAAATGGTTATCACTAGAAACTGGAAAAAGGAATATATTACTTCTTGGTTAGAAATTGCTAATCAAGTTTCCTACCAATATAAAATGGAAAAAGGTATAGCCTTCCATCTGGATTCCTTAGATAAACTTAACAACAGATGGGCCCCATGGTTACACTTCCATTTAACTTAGTTGGGAATTATTTCTCCCTGGGATCTCTATTTCCTTTTCTTAGGAAGTACTTAAAATTTGATTTAAAATTTATTAATTTAGTGATATATTTATTTAACCTTAATTCTTTGTAATTGTTTAGCCCACTTAGTCTTGCGTCATATACGTTATGAGTTGTGATTTTGCTGATACCCATTGTAAGATATAAATTATTATGGGAGGAAGCTGAAAGAAGGACCAATGTATACTAATTACCTTACATACTTTCTTTTGTTTAGCTTATTTTTCTTTGTTAGATATGTACTGTCTTTTTTTTTTACTTTGACTTGTATTGTTTCCCTCCATGAGATACAAAATATTAAGATAAGACAAGAGGGAATTGTTAAATGTATAACACTTAATTTAAAATATAGATTTATTAAAATAAATAGTAAAACAGTGGAAAGCCCAGAAGAAATCAATCCATATATCCAAGTATACCAATGCATGGATAATAATTAAAAGTAGAAAACATGGCCCATTATGTATACCACAACCACCAAATAAGTAGAAAATTAGAGTTTAAATAAGTGCTACCACATAACCCAGAAGTATTTAAAACATATATAGCATTGGATCCTATGCAGGAAGTCAATGTGGCCCTCTAGAGCATGAAGGTCTTAATAGTAAAGCAGTTAGTCTGTCTCACCCATTCAAAACATTTTGGGACTCAGGAATTATGCTAGAGATGATTGATTATTAATCCCTGGATTATTTCCACATTTTTTTAACTCTATTTATTTCAAAATATACTACATCAAAAACAAATTACATCACTTTTCTACATAGTCACCTTCCTTTACGATGCAATTTTCCCAACGTCTTACTAACTTTTTCCCAAGAAGATGGTCAACATTAACTTTCCTGCTGACGGTTGTGTCTTGAATTTCTTTGCTACAGGAGATGATGGATGCTTCCACTAGCTTTCAGGCTCGTAATGGTGAATCGGTGTCTCATCATCAGTGACTTCTGCAGAAAATCATCACCTTCTTCATGATAATGGGACATGTGTTGGGAACAAACATCTAAGTGCTTGCGCTTATGCTCCTCTGTCAGCTGCTCAAGCACCACTGACACACACTTTACTGAACTTAAAGCTGTCATGAATCAAGGCATTGGTAGATCCAACACTCACATTCCCTGCTACCTCTTCAACCGTCATTCTTCTGTTTTCGTGAATCAGTTCCAGGGTTCTTTCTTCAATCCTCGTTGTCGTGGCTGTAGCTGGATGTCCGGAGCGCTCTGCATCCGTCACACACGTATGGCCATTTTCGAACTTTTCAATCCACTCATAGATGACTCTATGAGAGAGAACTTTGTGCCCATACTGAGCACACATGTTCATATTTCTTTAGCTCACCTTTCCTAGTCCCTTTCCTGTAATACTTTTACTAGTGTGGCTGGTCTATCCCTAACAACGACACTTTTATCTATTGTGTAATACACCCTAAATCCCTCTAGACTGTAAGCTCGTTTGAGCAGGGCCCTCCTCTCCTTTTGTCTCTGTTAGTCAATTTGTTATGTTACATACTACTTGTTATGTCTACCCATTGTACAGCGCTACGGAATTTGATGGCGCTATATAAAACAATAAATAATAATAAAATAATAACATGCTAAAATTAATTTCTGCTCCTGGCATACCTTCTGCCCACAAAAAGCGTATGACAGAACGCTGTTCCTCTTTGGTGCAATTTACACGTTTCACGTTTCATCTGTGTCTGTGTGGGAAGATCAGAGCTTTTTTTTTTCGTCAAAGAGATGCCATTTTGTATCTTAGCTACTCACTGCTTCAAAGGAAAAAGATGTGATGCAAACTTGTGTTAGTTATAAAACAAATTCAAGACGCTCCATAATCTTCATCACATTTGGCAGCAAAAAGCACTCATATTTTACATTTTACTTGTACAAAATAATAACAAAGTTTAGCAAGAAAATAGATATTTTGTAGTCTTTGCAGCAGTTCTCAATGGTACTATAATATAGATGTATTCATATCAAGAGTTACTAGTTGACCAGTGGGAAAAAATGTAAAATACCTAGCATTTTTCCTGATTATAAGTAATATTTTGTTTGTAGAATAAGAGGGATTTCGTTATATTTAATAGTAACATGCCGCAATGACATCTTTGCTTCTATTTCAAGGTTAAAAGTCAGATTAAAGCAGTGAGCAGTAAGAAGCTTTTATTTAGAGATGAAAGTAACAAATACCATGAGCATCGGATATCAGTCAGCTAGGAAAAAATGAAAAGTTCTAAACAACTTTGACATCATCTGCTTTGAAGCTGACAACATAATTGCTAACTAAAACAGTTGACAATGATATATTTATGTTGTTGTCAAAGTACCATTTAATATTAGAGGAATTTACAGAATTCAAGTCTTATTTCACTTATAAACCTGGTAGGTTGAACTACCAAAATAACTAGTGAAGTATTTAAATGAACGGCACAGCAATTAACCTGTCAAACAACAGTGCTGACCAGGACTCGTGAAACTGTTATTACACAATCTTTCAAATTCATGATGTCAGTGTGAAGTTGCAGCCTGAAATCTGACTGATATAAGACAATGCAGAGGAAATTGCATTTGTAAAACATTCTAAAAATTCGAATATTCTTTGGGAAGTAATATGTAAGTATGTAAAAGTCACAGAAGAACTGAGTTGCTCATTTTCAGGCACTATGCCAAAAGGACTCAAGAGATGATTATACACTTTGTAGGGTCTATCTAGACCAGGGATGTCCAAACTCGTCCCTCCAGCTGCTGCAGGACTACATCTCCCATACTCCTCAGCCAGCCCCTTAGCTGAAGGAGCATTATGGGAGATGTAGTCCTGCAGCAGCTGGAGGGCTGAGTTTGGGGATCCCTGCTCTAGACCATGCCAGACTCACTGATCACCACCTGCCACTGGCTGATACACAAGTACTGTGACCTGAATTCAAGGTGATCAGTATAAAAGAGATCAAATGGAAACAAACAAAAATAAATCTTTTAAAAAAGCATGATTTTTCCCCCCCAAGATACAAGAGAGATCCCCAAGATGTTATTTTCCAACTGGGAACAGTGCAAAAAATAACAACAAATATATATATATATATATATATGTATATATATATATATAATATATATATATATATAGTATATATATATATATATATATACTATAATAATTTAAATTAAAAAAAATAATTAAAAGTAGAAAATGTGTACCACAACCACCAAATAAGTAGAAAAACATATTCTAAAAAAGTAGTACCCCATAACCCAGAAATATTTAAAACATATGCAGCATCGGATACTATGCAGTGGGGTCAACGTGGCCCTCTAGAACATTAAAAAAACATGAAGGGCTTAATAGTAAAGCAGTTAGTCTATATCACTCATTCCAAACACTTTGGGACTCAGGAATTATGCTAGAGATGCTTGATTTACTATTGATTTAAAAATAACTTTCAAATATCTTGGTTAAATGGCTTTATTCCATTTGCTCCATTTAAAAAACACAGACAATGTCATGTTAAGCCTAGCCAGTATCAATACAAAATATATGAAAGTAACACATTTAGTTAGCCATGCGAAGTAGATGTATTTTCCATTGGGTTTTCCATCTACAGCAATATTGGTAAGTTATTACCACCCGCCAGTAAAAAGTGTAATGTGTCAGTAGTAGTTTATCATAAAGAATAGATGGTTTACATAAAAGGTAATTGAGAGAAATAAATGCCTTTAAAGATGTTTTTACTGTTTGGCAAAACATGAATTGTTCACTAGTATTTAAAAGCTGATGTGTTATTCATAAAACAACACAGAAGAATAATTTATTCTATGGCAACAACTTATCAGTGCCATGCCACATGATCATTACGTGTTTCCAATAAAAAATAACATTGTTTAATAATTATTTCAGGGGGAGGTTTGACATTCAACAGTTTCATGGATAATGCTGCATTTGGAGCCAAGACGTAGTGCTAACAACTGTAATACAATAACACCCTAATCCTTATTCCAATTTTCCATTGGCCAATAAGATGCCATCCTGTAAAAGACACTTTACAAAACATTAACAGCTACATTTCATAGCAAATACATTTCATCATTTTTATTTTTGAATTGCAGCTTGTCCTTTATTCATGAGAGAGGAAGCCACCAGACGTGCTGCCATATTGCTCTCAGTTCACATTAGGACAAAATGACGGCGCTTTAAGTAACGCCCTCACTCTTGATTGATATATTGGGAAGAGCAGGTCGATGGGTGCGCCGCCATATTATCTTCAGTTCAAGTGACGATCTGGGAGATTACATCACTGCAAGTGCCGCCATTTTGGTGGAACTTCCCACCAGATGATGTCCACAGAGATGCGGAAGGAGAAAGATGATAGCAGCTTGATGATTGAAGAAGAAGGTGCGGAAGAAGATCCGGAAGCTGAAGTGATCAGCAGAAGTGGAAGTGGTAATCAGAAAAGGTAGGGAAACATTAAGAGAGTGTGAGAGAGAGTAAACAAAAATGAGAGTGTGAGAGAGAGTGAATGAGAGTGTGAGAAAGTAAATGTCCCACAAATTTCGGCCAAAAATTGAGCTTTTTGTTTTGTTTTTGTCCGATTCTTGGAGGGGGGTCTGGCCTTGTTTTTGGGGCTTTGTATGAATTGGTGATTTACCAAAATTCAGTAAATTTGCAAATCGTACAAATTTGAATGACCAAGTCTAAGAAATAGTAAATGGACGTGAGGATAGCAGACTGAACTTTGATTAAGAAAAAAACAGTTGCAGGAATTTCTAAATATAATCTGTTATGTTTGGTTGGAAAATTATTTTCTTCATATATGAATTCTTTTTATGTAGGTCATTACTAAAAGGTCTCCAGCTACAATGTATGTGGTTTATACTTTTGAGGGTTATATAAGATATATATTTAAAATACGTACAGTGATCTTCTTACATTTCTAGGTAAACAGGTACTTGTAAAACCTATTTTATTTTGTTTTTACTCATCAAACTCATGAAAACATGAAAAATGTGGGTCCATAAGGACCATAAAGGTTACATAGCGCTGTAGCGCATATATAGAGACTGCCTGGTCACAGTGCATCACAATTAAGGCAGAGCTATAAAGCCAATTTAAATGAATCCAATGCATTTTATTGCTATGATTGAAAATCAAAGTAAACATAAAATTCTGTATGTATGCATTAAATACATATATTTTAATTGCTCTGCTACAGTTAAGGAAATCAAATAATGAAAGGCCCTAACTTCCTATGTGAACCTTACTTATGTGGCTATTGTGTTCTCTAGATCTAGATCATAATGTTATGTACACATTGCAAGTTTCCCTTTTTAGAACATGAAGCTTTTCTCTTTCTCTTTTTCTCTTGAATCACAGTTAAAGTTGACAACTGACAGTTGAGGTCAACCCCTAATCTGCAGTCAGTGTGGCAAATATTTGTTTTTGCCGCAGTAGGGGAGGGAGTGATTGCATGCTAGGGAGAGTAGAACGGGGCCCAAGGAAATGCTTTCTGGGGTCCAATTTTTTCAATATTTAAAAAAATGTTTTTATTACAAAGATTAGCTGTTTTTTCCTGATATTTAATTTATATTATTGTTACCAGTGTTTCCAGTTATATATTATTGTACTTGTTTGCACTTGCAAATAAATCTTTCATTTAAACTAGTTGTTTGTTACAAGAATTTTTTCCTTTCTTTTGTGGGATGGTGGGGTGCCAGAGGAGTAGTCCGCACAGGGCTCCTGACCACTTAATACCGGCCCTGGCTGGGGTGTCCTGGCATCAGATTAAAAAAAATATCATTTGTAACCCTGGAAAGGTGCTCACACAAACAAATAAAGCTAATACAAAAACAAGACCACAACAGAAACATAACATTATTTTTTTACTGGAAATTCCTGGGTTCTGAATAGGTCTCAGTGTAACGGGCATGGAAATGTACACAAAATCTTCTTCCTATGTATTGAGATCGGCCACATTTAAATCCATTTGTTTATACCACCTTTAAAGAAATCTACAGTGCTTTATCCAATACATTACAACAGTGTTTATCTTTTTTAGTTAACCTTGCTTATCTACATCATTAATAGACCATATCATTCTCTACATTATTAGATTCTTCCAATTATACCCTTAATCTCATGTACAGTTTTGATGAATGATTATGGGCATGTGGTGGCGTGCCTTGGTTCAGTCTCGTGAATTGAGGTTGTTGGACTGACATTACAGGGCAGTAATATGTGATCTTTATTCCTCCACTCACTGGAAACACATGGCTGCTAATTGCTTTTTAGTTCCAAGAGTACATAGCAAGAGAAAGTACATAGCAAGAGAACGGACAGAGAGCAGGCCTGCAACATTGGAGACTATTCTGATTAGTCACTCTCTTTAGTCACTTTGCCAATGTCTTTTTATTACAATTTATAAGGCAGAGTTACTTTTCCTCCCGTTTCATTTTATAGCAGTACACTGACATTTTTAATTTAGCATTAGCTATTGTTTAAAAGTCACTGTATATTGTTTTGTTTTTGGTCTGCTTGGATTTTTGTATTTTACAATTGTAGAAAAAGTGCATTCACATCCGTACACAGTATAGTTCATCGCTACCGTCAATACCTTTATTTCAAATGGACACAAAAAATTATGGATAGCGGCATATTTGGAAGATTTATTAGTGTGAAAAATGTGGATATATTCCCAGTAACAAACTTGATCACATTTTATTGAGCGTTAATAAAAAAAATATTAAATTAATACTTTTGTTTATAAAATCGAATCAAATTAAGGTGAGGGGAAGAGGCACCTTAGTGATAAAGTTAATTTAGATAGAAAAGAGGGGGTCATAGATGGCTTTGAACCAACCAATGATATTTTTTATTTTGCTACCCCCTTATCCCACTGACCACAGGAAATGGGGTGAGGGTCCCTATACCCCTGAAGGAAGGCATTTGCCAGCTCCATCTACGTTATGACCACCTCCACCTTAGTTTTAATTTAGCTTTTTCTGATCTCAATGCAATTTTCAGAATATTATTGTATGCAGGGTTTTAAACGCTAAAACAGATGAGGATATGCAGGCTGTCATGCCCTCATTAAAAATTTAAAGTCACAACTAAATGCTGTTGCATTTGTCTCTGAAGCAACTTCAAAGGTGATAAAAAAAATATTTTAAAAACATGATTTGTCTATAGCAGTTGTTAAGGATGGTTGGCAAATTGGGAGATTACACAAATGATTCTACAAATTTACCTTCTCACATGGTTCATCGCCTGCTAGAACATGTGACATTATGTGCAATGTGTAATACCATGGAAAGCTCTTTCTTTGTCCCAATTAGACTTGTTTTTACCCATCTCCATGTTCCCTTTTAACTCAACCTCTTTTCATTCACAATTATTCTGCACTCTAACCTTCCCTCTGTTTGCAACTTTTCACCTTTCCATCTCTTACCTTTTCAAATGCTCGCCATTTAATTCATACATCTATAGGTCATTCTAAAAGCAATGAAAGCAATTCAGATCTGGAAAAATATTCACAAATAATATAATGGGGTGCAATGGCAGAATGACATAATACTTGTGTGCCCTCTATCTGAACATAATCATGCATTTACAAAATACACAGAATATTGTATTTCAGTTTAGTAGTGCTTAAGAAATAAAGAAAACTGTGGCCTCATCACAAAATCATCAATTTAGCAATATCTGTTGGATGCATTTACAGTGCAACCCAAAAATGATGTATAGTTTTTATTAGTAGATAAATATATAAATCTTGACATAGGCATATTTATATCTAAGATGACAAGACTGCCACATGGTATTGTCTGCAAGGTAGTGAACTGTGCATGTTTCACATGTTGGTGTCATAAAAAGATGGAAAATTACAAAGAAGATACCCTTCTTTTGATCCTTTTTATCATATATATATATATATATATATATATATATTAATATATATATATATTAAAAAGCATTTTTTCTCTTGCTAGAGAGTCACTGAAACTGGCTGGGATAACATAACTTTGAGTATCTCATTTCCCTCCGCACTGCCTAGGTAACTGAAACATTTTAAATCACAGCACGTCATAGACAAACATCTAATTGAGTAGTTGATAGGTTGTGATCTTCACCCTATGACAGTAAACCGGGCATGGTGGTGGATAACATATATATTTCTCAGAATATACTGCAGTGCAATGTATTTGATAACCCCAGGGAGAATGTTTTGTTACCAAGAAAATAATGGTAATACTGTAGTTACGTTTGGGTCACTGGGGTGGAGCATTTGGAGAGAAGGGAGGGCCAGTGCTCCACTCCACAGTTTACTTGCAGCAGGTGAGGAAGCCAGTCCAGGAGTTCTGGTTATCCCAGATAGTTACTCACCTGTTACCAATGAGCAGCAGGGGGCTGCTACAAAAGGAGCCCTGTGAGTTATTCAGGTGAGAAACACACAAGCGGTGAGTGAGACTGCATTTTCTCCTAACAAATCTGCTGAACGGTTCCTAAAGCAAAAAAAGGTCTGTACTAAATGTTTTTGTTGGTAGCGGGTAAGCCGTCCAACGAGAGTTAGTTGCTGTTTGTCAGTCAGTGCTCAGAGAGCAAGGTTTTTCTTTTTGCTTGTTTTATTTATGTTTGTTTACAGACCTTTTAATAAAAGGACTACAATTTCTAAAAAGAATTCAGCCTTATGTGGTATTTCAAACCTTAAGACTGTGTGGTTACATGATCCCAGCTCACAACCCAAAATACTTTTTTTTCCATTTGTTTTATTTTTGTATTGACATAATTAAGATGACTTTTTTATGTGATGACTTGGAGATCACCTCACAGTTGATTTGTTCACATGGACCAAGACCAATTCAGACAATTTTTTTGTTTCATTTTGGTCCATTCGCTTTCACACAGCAAATTTCGTTTCATGCTTAGTTCTGATGAAATTTGGAGGGCCTTTTCCATTTGAAAATAAAATTTGTTGTCACTCATCCTTACTCACGCTCTCACACTTTCTCATGCTCTCTCACACTTTTATTCACTTTCCCTCTCAATGTCTCGCTACCTTCTCCGCCGACTGCTTCCTTCGCACGCTCCATCTACTCTGATTTGAGGGACGGGTAGGGGCTGTCCCCGTGGTGCACATCATGGCTCCACCATTTTGGGGAAGTACTCCAAGAAGCAAGAATAAGGCTAGGTTTCCACTTGTTTTTTTTTGCTAAAGACGCCCATGAAAACGCCAATTCAGCCACACGGCGTTTTTTTAGTGAAAAAACGCTGCGGGCAGATGTTAGTTGTTCTTCAATAGGAAATCGCACAATGCCATATCCACTTTTTTCTGTTTGGCGTTTTTTTCAGTCCTCTGGTGTTTTTCTGCTTTTTTGGGCTCTGTGGCAGTTTTTCAAAATCGCAGCATTTTGACACTCTGGCGTTTTCTGCAAGGAAATCTTGGCGTTTTTCTCCAATAGAAGTCTATGGGAGAGA
>VKOC01030149.1:0-11620 GCA_009364415.1 Spea multiplicata
GGATTGGTATACATGTGGATTGGTATACATGTGGATTGGTATATGTGTGTGGATTGGTATATGTGTGTGGATTGGTATATGTGTGTGGATTGGTATATATGTGTGGATTAGTATATATGTGTGTGGATTGGTCTGTGGAATGCTTGAGCGCAAAGCCTTGATGTGGTGAACCTTTACAACAAAAGTTGCTCCAGAAAGTGTATAAAAATAGCTTAGAAACCTAAGATTGCAAGCAGATATCATTTGAATTTATTTTTACATGTAGCTAGTCTGGAAAGGGTTAGCACCATTAAATTTCATACTGCTACTAAGAACACCTTGAAAAGATATGCATCACTCACACTGTTCACTTAATCACACACTAGTTTTTTAATTAAGATGTGTTTGTGAGAGATATGACTGTATTCATAGATGTGATGTTATGCATTTGGGTGAGGTGATTTTAACTGAAAGAAGATAATAGGTCACATACAAAGTTAGTGTGTGTATTTGGCTGACTGTGTTGCTTGCGGCAAAGTTTGCCTCTGGATAGCTGGGTATGTGTAAGACTGGCTAAGAGTACTCAGTGTTTTTGAGCGTGCACCAGCATGGGTGAGAGAGGTAAGTGTTTGAGTTTGCACTAGTGGTCATTATGAGTTAGTGTCTTATTAAGAGATTGTGGTGTATGATCAAGGTAGTGGGGTTATGATGATGGTTGTAAGATTTAGTATCAGAAAATAATGTGAGATTAAATATTGGGCAAATTTCCTTGGGCAAACATTTCTATATATTTGTTAGATTGTGATATAATGTGATTGCTATTTGTATTTAATGATCAGTTGTTTATAACAAGGTAAAATAATTTAATGATAATATAAATGGAGGTGCACAAACTTGTAAAAGTACACAAAGTTCTTTTAATCAGAAATTATATATCATATTAGCACAAAAGAAATATACTTGCAAAAAAAGCAAGGTTCAAAAAAATTCAAATAAAGTCCAAAAAGAAAAAGCCAAACAAGGAGAAAATGCAAAAAAAGCCAAAAAAACACATGACAAGTGAGCTGTTCCGTGGAGACTCACCCAGTGTTTCGTCAGGAGGTCACAAGATTTTGCTCATTTTGCTGTTTTATTGGAGTCAGCTTGAGAGTGTTGTACTTAATATGTTTATTTTATAATGTGTTGTTTGCTTTATCTCAGTGCCACTCTATACATTTATTGTTAAAATATTTTAATTTGCATTTTTAAATAAGTAAATAGGAATAAAAGAGTTAAAACATTTACTTTAATTGAATTTGATTTATACTTTTCTTCTGTAGCTTTCACTAGATAAAACCTTTATAAAACTTAAGAAAACCCTCCCATTAACCATTTTATAAAAAAAACACTAAGTGGTGTTTTACAATCCACTTCTAAACACTTTAAAGCCTTGATAATGCATTTGATAAAATGACAGTATGCATTTTGATCTACTTGAAACACCCAACAGCTATATCCAATATGTATATAGTTCAGTGGTTCTGAAGACTCAGATCAACAACTAGACTGTGGGAGAAGAATCCAAAATCTAAATACATGATGTGTTCTGGTCAGTTTTCTACTTTATTACACCATTTCCACTACATTTATAAGCAACAGTATTTTGGTTTCTGGTATGACGACAAATTGGAAGCCAATTCTTTCTGAGTTTATAATGTTATGTGTATTTCAGATTTGTGTTATGTGCTGTCTGGCACTGCAAAGGTATTTGCCTCGATCAAGAGACCATTCTACTATAAGATGCACGGATCCTTGATAAAAGTCTCTAAGTGTGACTGATATAAACTAAAGTGAAAAGGAGAACATGAGGATATTTAATACAAAAGATATTCGATTTATAAATACATGGTATACAAACACCTCAATGTATTTATAAATTGAATATCTTTTCTATTAAATATCCTCATGTTACACTTTTCACTTTATTTTATATTTTAGGCTGGGGGTAGCACCTAGATTTTGTTTAAACTGATTTTTTCTTTTAAGGTCATATACAGGGTTTGTTGCTGTTGGTATTGTACTCATATAACTTTCTATGTAAAAGCCTCTATCTACCATTTTCTGGTTTTAGGGTATTCTTTGGAAAATAGTATAACCTCTACTACAACCTTTTGTGGTTGCTCATTTAGCGTTAATATTAAGGGAGCAGACCTTCATTAAATGCTATAGCCAACAATGATAGCTGCAGAGCACAGGCAAAATGTACATAAATGCTCTGTGCCACAAAATACCTTCCAGGCTTATTCTGTTTAGGAGAATAATCATTTAAACAAGGAGTACTTTCACCAGAAAAACAAACAAGAACTGCAATGTTGCAATATATTCTTTCTGTGTAAATGACACAGAAAGGTGTCTATAAAATTAATATTACTACTTGTTTTAAACAATATATAGAGTATTTTAAGAAACAATCCACATATTAATAAATATTATAGCAACCATGGTTTCATATGTTTATAATTATGCATCTTTGATGTCTACTCATCAAATGAAATTCCTATAGAAAAACAGTGACAAAGCCGCTTAGCTCTCAGCCCTTAGAATAGCATTTCTCTAAAGCAGCGTTTCCAAGGCGATAAGGCAAAACGGTAACAATCTGTCTATTTATTAGCATAGAGAAAACTGTAACACAAAAAACTTTTGCATACAGAGAGTAACACACCTGTGTCAGTGTATTATTCCAGGAATGTAATACTTGTAAGATTTCACTCCTTTTGGCACAACTTGAATTTAAAAAGGAGTTCAATTTTGCCCAGTTAAACAATGAAAATTATTTTTGCGAATGAAACCTACATCCTACGGTATCCGGTAATTCATTTAAAAAAATGCCCCATGGTGATCACAGGGGAACTGCTGCTGTCTAGGCAGACCAGCACAGCCCCCCGAGCCCCCCCCCCAGGGCCTTTGACCACTCCCGCATGATCGATTCAATAAACCGGCGATTGAGTTTTCAGCTGCCACAGGCAGCTTCAGAGAAGGGGGTTGTGTGTTGATGTGTGTGGAGGTTAGCCTCAACCCTCCCCTGCTGCCTGATCGCTCCATTACGATGTGAGTATGACACTATTGCAGCATTGCAGGAGTTAGTATTTGTCCCCACAGGCTCGTGGGGACTAAATATCAGTCAATGTTGTGCTCCTATGGAGCATTAGCATTGAAAGAGTTAAAAAAAAAAAAAAAACATTTAAAAGTAAAAAACAGCACTGACCTAAACTTCCGCCGGGGCTTCTATGAAGGACCTTCCGGTGCTCCACCACAGAAGCACCAGCGGAGTGATGGCAGCAGCAGAGGTTGTCTGAGCGCATTGCACAGACAATTACCATCTGCCAGACAGGAGGATTCCCTGCAGCGATGCAATGGACCTGTATCCTCTTCTCTGGCAGCCGGTGAACGCCTGTGCGATGCTCGCAGACAACCTCCGCTGCTGCCTGCATGTCCGCCGGAGGCTTTTATGACCGAGCGCCTACATAGAAGCCCCGACGGAAGTGTCGAGAAGCGCCAGAGGTTGCCTACACGCATCGTGCAGACGCCCACCAGCTGCCCCCGCTAGACAACAGGGAGTCTGGGGATGCATTGGTAAGTCTGGTGGGGGGGCAGAGTGGCATATCTAAGGAGCAGAATGGCATATCTGAGGGTAGAGTGGCATATCTAGGGGCGCATAAAGCATATCTGGGGAGCTGAGTGGCATATCTGGGGAGCAGAGTAGCACATCTGGGGAGCAGAGTGGCATAATTAGGGGGCATAAAGCAAATCTAGGGGATAAAAAGCATATCAGGGGGCATAAAGCTTATCTGGGGAGCAGAGTGGCATATCTGGGGAGCAGAGGGGCACAAATATAAGTAAGGTACATTATGAATTAAGGGGGGACCTAAAATGGTTTGGGTTTTCCAACTTTCTGTTTGTATATAACATATGCTGACTAACTGCATAATAGATACCAAAAATGTTAAAATACATGTATTCTTGTTCATTAGATAAAATACTGTTTTACCATTTCACTAATGTGTATTTTCTTTCTTTAAAAATATTTTTTTTCTTTAAAATAGCACCAAACCTTAAGGGTACAGCCTATAATCTGGTGCAACCTAAAACTGAGCCAATACAGTACACCACACCAACTTGCAGGTGCCATGATAACAAGATTATCAGTGTTATTCACTTCACCTATCGTGGTCATAATGTTATGGCTGATCAGTGTATCATCCATAATTCTCAGCATACACAAAATGTTAATCATTTAAACAGTCATAGTCTTTTATGCATGGTCACACACACCGCCTCAAAATTGCTTCCATATAGTTCAAGCTATGTCTTTGTATGCCATCTCAATACATTAATTCTAGACCAAGCAGACTTGCAGATCTCCATTGGAGTAATATAAGCAAGACATAGTGTTTGTGGCCCCTCCATACAAACTACTACATAATATAAGATAATAGCTTTTCATGACAATGCTAAAATTTGAAGATTTGAAGGGTCGAAGATGATATTGGATGTTGAATTTACAGATGCAAATACAATAAGGTAAAACTGTATAAATGTTTTAGACATGTGTATACAAAACTGTGCCAATGTTAATTGTAATCTTCAGAAATGTCTTTGCATTTTGCCACAGCTAACTTGTATAATGTCTAGAAGCTACCAGGGTATGATATTTAATTGCGCCCTGCAGGTGTTAATGAGGTCAATTAGTCATCTGGAGCACCACACTGTATTTATGTTGAGATATTACTAACAGCCAAGCATTCAATTGTATACAGAAAATTGGTTTGATGCAATTTAAATGGCTATTTTTGGCACAGTGAAATTGATTAAGAAACATGAGTAATCTATTAAACACAATAAATAATAAATTAAAAATGTATAAAATCTGAGATGTATATTTTTTGAAACCCTATGCCATAACAACTATGCTTGCGGGTAAACTGAATGCTGATTTTAGATTAGTGTATAGCTGTGAAGAATTATAAATAGATCTATTCTTAAACTTAAATATAATAAGCTTTACAAAGAAGATATCCCTTTCACATTTCATCAATGTAAAGGATTATTCTCGTATTTTGACCACAGATTGTAACAAAATACTTTATTATATTATATTACTGCCACCACTTGTGGATATTATTTTTCTTCTACAGGATTTGGCATAATCTGCTAATTCTATCATTTCATATAGACCACAGAAAATTGAAATAGGATTTTCAAAAGAACATTCATTAAGCACTATAAATCCTTCAGCAGTTTACAAACACGCAAACGTCTTTTAAGATTTTGTGATTTCAAGTTCTCATTCTGGCCAGCATTACAGTTGGAGGTTTCCATCACAAAATCTATTACACCTATTTTTGATGAGAAAATTGAACTGGCTGTATTCCCGATTTTGCCTCTGTTCATCAAGGCTTCATGTCTCTGCCACTCATTCTTCAAGATGTAATAAGGTATTTTTGAGTAGTCTTCAAAGAGTTGAATGTGATTTTCTTTCTTTTTGTCCCCCACATTCAGCTGTTTAATGTATTGGTACTGCACTGCAGAGGGACAAAATCATTTAAGTAGGCTTACAATTCTATCATACACATTGTTATTGGTATTGTTGATATTGAGAAAAAAAAGTATTTTATTTAGCAAAAACATAACTTACGTTGAACATTCTTTTATACGAATGTCTGAATTATGTGCAGGATTTCATGAAAACATTGCAAAAAGTATAGGATAGACATTTGGATTAAATCAGTATAAACTATACAGTCATGTTATTGCAGAGTATTAGATAAATTATAATGTATATCTCTGAGGGAATGTAGGCAACAAAGTTAAATGAAATACTAAACTTTGCTATCTTATTTAGTTTTGAGTGAACCTTCTTAAATAGTAGGTTTGTTTTTAACTAACAAATAAACCTTGTTCATTTATTATTATTACTATTATTATTTTATATAGCAACAACAAATCATGTATCGTTCCTCACAGTTATGACATAACTAGAATTGACAGACTAAGAAAACTGACTAATTAGGTAAAGAGAGCCCTGTTCGCAAGCTTACAATCTAGAGGGTTACTCCCTGTACTTCCCTGTACTTCCTTGAACTATATATATATATATATATATATATATATATATATATATATATATTTGTGGTAGGGTAAAACATAAACAAAACGCCCAGTGGATCTGAATAGATGTAAAACATGTATGAAATACACACACACTTAATACGTGTATTAAGAGGGAACTGTGACCATCACAGCTTGTAGCAGAATCAGGTTTATTTCGTAAAACTACCTATAGTTTGTGCCTTTTCTTTAAAAGTTGGGATCTGTGTCTCGGAAAGGTAGATACAAAAAGAATCAATTTCCTCCTCTGAGGTTATCTGCCTTCTGGATTTACAGTGGAGCAAACACATAAGAAAATGAAAGCTTTTAACACAAAAGTTGCAAACCAACCATCATATAGGTTTCTGTTCCTCTAATCCTAATTGTCACAAATGCCACACTGTGGGAATTTCTTTTCTGAGAAAAATTATCCGCATGCAAATACGGGACCAAAAACCTCCCAGGAGATCATGATGCCCAGGGAAAGACCAACTGGGCAGCACCCCTTCTATATCAGTGCTGCTGGAGGAGGATCTAAATGGTTGCTCTCCACTCCAACTTATGCCCTAATAACCTTTTAACTGCCTTTGCCACTTTTAATGATTTACTCTTTTTGTTTATACAATGCCTCAAAAAGCATTCCCAGCAGACATGGATCAAAAGGACTGTCTGTTATTACAAACCTCTGTGTGTCAAATGTGATATGCAGATTTTCTCCAAATGGTACAATCATTTTTCCCCCAGAATCTGAATCATTTTCATTGTAAACAATCCTGTTACCTCAAAATAAAGTTTGAATATATGAAACACTTTCATGTAATAAAGTCTGTACTAATTAAATTTACTTACCTGCATGCTTCAGGTTCCAGTGGTAGGCAGTGATCCTCTGTACCGGTGGAGTCCGGTACATATAAAATCAGACTTTAGCATATCCGGGAAGCATATGTAATGTTTCATAAATATCTCCTACATGCTAGATTTAACATAATTCACATGAAGATGATCAAGGTGTATTTATTTTAATCCAAATGCAATACAAGTGGTGCAGGTTATGAAGAGGACTTGGGCAGGTTAAAAAAATGCTATTGATCGACAAATAATCATTTAAAAATATCGGTATTATTTTGGTGATAGCCCTTCTAATGTTATATTCAACATTTGTGCATCATCATGAAAGATCAAATAATGAGGCTGAGATGTTTATGTGTATGTATTTCATGCTCACTCTCTTGTAACAATGCCAGAAAAAAATAATAGTATAAGCATTAAATAGTTGACTATAAAAAAGAACTTTGCAGTGGTAGCTATTGTCATTAACATCAGTAACTACGGTATTGTAATTGGAAGATTCAGGCGCCTGCATAAAGGATGAGAGGCTGAAAGAGCTATTTTGATAACTGTCACATCAATAAAATTACCTGTGCTATGCTGTAATAGACACATTTTTTCGCAGATTTTTATCCTCATCAGAAAAGGGAAGTTTAATAATAAAGAATACATTGTTTCCAGAAACAACTATGTAACTAAGAAAGGTAAAATGTATTGTTGAGAGAGACTCTGCATTATACAATGTATGTATTAGACACCGATCAGCCATAATATTTTGACCACTGAAATGAATAACACTGAGAATCTTGTTATCATGGCACCTGTCAGTGGGTGGGATATATTAGGCAGCAAATGAACATTTCATCCTCAAAGTGGATGTATTAGAAGCAGGAAAAATGGGCAAGCATATGGATTTGAGAAACTTTGACAAGGACCAAATTGTGATGGCTAGACAACTGCAGCTCCTGTAGGGTTTACCCGATCTGAAGTGGCCAGTACCTATCAAAAGTAGTCTAGATGGCTAGACAACTGCAGCTCCTGTAGGGTTTACCCGATCTGAAGTGGCCAGTACCTATCAAAAGTAGTCCAAAGCAGGAAAATCGGCAACATGGTCATGGGCGGCCCATGCTGACCCCTGTCCATTGCCAAAGCGCTTACAATGAGCATAAGAATTGGGCCACTGAGCAATAGAAGAATTGATGAATCACATTTTCTATTACATCAAGTGGATGGCTGGGTGTGTGTGTGTGTCACTTACCTGGAGAACACATTGAACCAGGATGCATCCATGGAGGCCCCACCTTGCAACTTACAGGACTTAACCCCTTAAGGACCAGGCTGTGTTTTATCTCTTGTACCATTGGGACCGAGGATGTTTTAACACTTTTGCGGCGCTCGTGTTTAGATGTAATTTTCTCCTCACTCATTTAGTGAACCCACACAAATTATATATTGTTTTTTTCAGGACAAGAAGGGCTTTTTTCAGATACCATAGTTTTAATCATATTATCTAATTTCCCATTAAAAAATACAATATGAGGAAAAATGTAAAAAACCCACATTTTCTGAATTTTACCCAAAAAATCTTTTACTCATCCAAAAAGCTAATGAAAAAACCTACTAAAAGATTCAACTATTTGTCCTGAGTTTAGAAATACCCAATGTTTTATGTTCATAATGCTTTTTTTTCTGCACGTTATGGAGCAATAAGTACAAGTAGCGTTTTGCTATTTCAAAACCATTTTTTTCCAATCTGGTAATTCATTCCCCCATGTGCCATTTCAGGGTAACTTTGAAGCCGGCCAACGCAATTTACCCCATCAAATCATATATTTTTGAAAACTAGACACCCCAGGGTATTTCAAATGCTAGAATTTTAACTCTTTCCATCCACTAATTCTACCGCCAGTCTTTGTCAAACTTTGTGGTAGTAATTTATTTTGTGTTTTTTTCCACTAAAATTGCGCTTCAGGTATGGATTTACAGCTATCAAACAACACCCCAATATGTGTTCAGCAACATCTCCCGAGTACAGTGATACCCCCATGCATGGGTTTGATAGGTTGTTGGAGAGGTAAAACACAACATTTAGGAAGTGCACATTTTTTTACTTTTACATCTGGTCCTGCTGCCCCCATGTCCTAATAGGACCATCTTTGAAGCCGGCTAATTCAATTTACCCCATCAAACCAAGGTATTTGAAATGCTAATATTTTAACCCATTCCATGCAAGATGTTCTACCACCAGCCTTTGCCATACTTTGTGGTAGTATTTCTTTGGTATTTTTTTTCACACAGATTGTACTTTGGGTATAAATGTATAGCTCCAGGTATACAATATATAATATATAACAATATATCAAACAACATGTGTTCAACAACATCTCTCGCATACAGTGATACCACCCATGCATGGGTTTGACTGCTGTTTGGGGTTAAAAGGCCACATTTGGGAAGTGTGCTTTTTTCCCCTATTTTGGTCAGTCTGTACCTATGCCCTATCTTTGCCCTTACGAAAAATGACTGCAGTTTTTTTCTGAAGTGATACTGCAGTTTTACTGCATTTGTACTTCACTGTACAAATGCAATAAAGGTGCAGTACATTGAAGTACAACTGTAGGTTTGCAATATAATGAAGTAAAAGTGCAGTAATACTGCAGTAAATGTACAGTAAAAGTGCAGTTTTTGCATGTCCAAAAACTATTATTCAGAAAAAACTGCAGTAATTTTTTGTAAGGGTGAGCCTGGCCACTACAGTTTACCCCATCAAACCATATATTTTTGAAAACTAGACACTCCAAGGTATTTAAAATGGTAGTATTTAACCCTTTCCGTGCATGAGATTCTACCACCAGCCTTAGCCACACTTTGTGGTAGTATTTTTTTTGGTATTTTTTTCACACAAATTGTACTTTGGGTATAAATGTATAGCTCCAGGTATACGTCACTATTAAACAACACCCCAATGTGTGGTCAGCACCATCTCCCGAGTACAGTCATACCCCACCTGCATGGGTTTGTCTGGTGTTTGAGGTTAAAATGCCACATTTTGGAAGTGCGCTTTTTTCCCCCCCAGTTTGGTCAGTCTGTGCCTATGCCCTATCTTTGAACCCGGCCACTCCAATTTACCCCATATAACCATTATTTTTTTTAAATTGGACACCCTTTGGGAATTTTAAATGCTTTTATTTTTCCATGTCAGGATTTTTGGGAAAATACAGCGCTAATGTTAGCACTTGCTCATAATAATAAACTTTATTTTTTTAGTTTATTCTTTTAGGACTTCTTTTTTACATTTTGGTGGAACTGGGTGGTTCCTCTGAAGCATATGTTACCATTTTTTTAAGTTTTTTTTAAAAAATATTTTACTAATCATAGTGATTAGAAAGCTGGGCCTGTATTCAACCTGCAAGTGGAGCCAGAGTTCTCTAGAGGATCTGGAGACCATCTAGCGAACTTTTTCAACTTTTTTTTTTTTTTTTTTTTTACAGGGCGGCCGCCATCTTGCGATTGGCGAAGTCACACGCAGTGGAGGTTGTGACCGCTCTCCAGGCAATAACTGCTTGAAATCTGAAAAGCATGGACATCAGCAAATGTTTTGTCAGGCCTTACTGCAGGTATCTTCGGTTGTTGTTCATTTGTGGGTTATTCTGCCTTAAGTTTTGTCTTAATCAAGTGAAATGCATGCTTAGTCAGGTTCAGGTCTGTTGATTGACTTGGCCACTGCAGAATATTCCACTTCTTTGCCTTAAAAAAAACTCCTGGGTTGCGTTCCCAGTATGTTTTGGTTCATTGTCCATCACTAAAGTGAAGCAATGTCCAATAATATTTGCTGAATATGGCTTAATCTGAGCAGACTATATATATATCCGGCTGCTTCTGTCTTCTGTCACGTTATCAATAAACACTAGTGACGGGTGCCATTGGAAGCCATGTATGGCCATGCCATGACACTGCCTCCACCGGATGATCTGGTATGCTTTGGATCATGAGCTGTTCATAACCTTCTCGATACTTATTTCTTCCCATCATTCAAGTTGATCTTAGTTTCATCTGTCCAAAGAATGCTGTTCCAGAACTGAGCTGGCTTTTTTAGATGTTTTTTGGCCAAGTAAAATCTGGCTTTCTATTCTTGAGGCTTATGAATGGGGTTCACCTTGGTCTTGCTCTTGTGAAGTATTCTCTTCATGGTAATTGTATGCCTACCTCCTAGAGAGTGTTACTCACTTGGCTGGATGTTGTTAAGGTGTTTTTCTTTAGCATGGAAATGATCGATCGACCATCCACCACTGTTGTCTTCTGTGTACATCCAGGCCTTTTTGTATTGCAGAGCTCACAAGTGCATTATTTTTTCTCAAAATGTAGCAAACTATTGATTTGGCTCCATTCAGCACATGTTGTAGGTTCACAGCAACAGCGAATGCAACATCTCAAATCAACTCCTGTCTGGGGTTTAGAACTAGAATCAGACCTGCTGGAGAGAAATAAAAATGAACACCACATTATGGCTTAAACAGCAAAAGCAAAAGGGAGGAAGAAGTAAAGAGTGTGAATTAATGTGTGGATGCATTGAGCGAACGTAAAGAAAGCATGAGTTAATTTTTGTGTGTATTGTCTGAATGAGGGAGAGCATGAGCTGTCTGAATGAGGGAGAGCATGAGTTAATGTGTGGATGTATTGTCTGAAT
>VKOC01030153.1:0-20694 GCA_009364415.1 Spea multiplicata
TGAGGCACACATTGACGGTGGTACAGCATAATCCTTATCACTATACATTGAGCCAGATATTGACAATAATGCAGCATAACCCTTATCACTATGTACTAAGCCAACCATTGATGCGATGTAGGCCTACCACTTCAGTGTCTGGCTTAGTATATAGTAGGGACGCACCAAAATAAAAATTCTGGACTGAAAATTCAGCATTGACTTGGCTGAAACCGAAAATAACCCACCACAAAAAAACAAAACAAAAACACGCTTTTATTAGAAGTATGTAACACAAGAAAATTAGACAAAAATCAATAATAATATTAATATATATATATATGTGTTAACAGAAATCACAATCTTATCATGCCCAGGCATACCCAGATTCCAGCATGTACTGGTCGACTTAGCATGTACTGGCTGACTCCTATCATGCTAAGTCAGCCAGTACATGCTAGAACCTGAGCATGATAGAAGTGTGATTGTTGTTAGCCCAAGACATCCAAGACACCTGTCCACAACCTTAAACAGTCACACTCCAAACCCCACTATGGCCAAAGACCAAAGAGCTGTCGAAGGACACCAGGAACAAAATTGTAGACCTGCACCAGGCTGGGAAGACTGAATCTGCAATAGGCAAGCAGCTTGGTGTGAAGAAATCAACTGTGGGAGCAATTATTTGAAAATGGAAGACATACAGGACCATTGATAATCTCCCTCGATCTGGGGCTCCACGCAAGATCTCACCCCGTGGTGTCAAAATGATCACAAGAACGGTGAGCAAAAATCCCAGAACCACACGGGGGGACCTAGTGAATGACCTGCAGAGAGCTGGGACCAAAGTAACACACTACGCCGCCAGGGGCTCAAATCATGCATCATCACGTGTCCCCCTGCTTAAGCCAGAACATGTCCGGGCCCGTCTGAAGTTTGCTAGAGAGCAGTTGGATGATCCAGAAGAGGATTGGGCAAATGTCATATGGTCAGATGAAACCAAGGTAGAACTTTTTGGTAGAAACTCAACTCATCATGTTTGGAGGAGAATGAATGCTAAGTTGCATCCAAAGAACACCATACCTACGGTGAAGCATGGGGGTGGAAACATCATGCTTTGGGGCTGTTTTCTGCAAAGGGACCAGGACGACTGATCTGTGTAAAGGTAAGAATGAATGGGGCCATGTATCGTGAGATTTTGAGTGAAAACCTCCTCCCATCAGCAAGTGCATTGAAGATGAAACGTGGCTGGGTCTTTCAGCATGACAATGATCCCAAACACACCGCCCGGGCAAGGAAGGAGTGGCTTCGTAAGAAGCATTTCAAGGTCCTGGAATGGCCTAGCCAGTCTCCAGATCTCAACCCCATAGAAAACCTTTGGAGGGAGTTGAAAGTCCGTGTTGCCCAGCGACAGCCCCAAAACATCACTGCTCTAGAGGAGATCTGCATGGAGGAATGGTCCAAAATACCAGCAACAGTGTGTGTGAAAACCTTGTGAAGACTTCCAGAAAACGTTTGACCTCTGTCATTGCCAACAAAGGGTATATAACAAAGTATTGATATGAACTTTTGTTATTGACCAAATACTTATTTTCCACCATAATTTGCAAATAAATTCTTTAAAAATCAGACAATGTGATTTATGGACTTTGTTGTCTCATTCTGTCTCTCATAGTTGAAGTGTACCTATGGTGAAAATTACAGGCCTTTCTCATCTTTGTAAGTGGGACAACTTGCACAATTGATGGCTGACTAAATACTTTTTTGCCCCACTGTATACATCCATGCTATCACATAGACACATACTCATTCACAAACATTCAGAATAAACTACAGCATAACATCCATCACTCTCGCACAATTACTAATCCACTCTCACTGAATGATTTCCTACCTTTTCTCTGTCACTTTTCCTCTTCATTCTTCCTCTTCGCAGTGAGCACGGAAGGTTGTGGGCACACCTTCAGTGTTGTGCGCCAAGATATGACATCAAATCCTGATGCGCAGCATCAGTTGCCCCACGCATCGCAAGGGAGCAGGATCGGAGGTCTCTTGATTGACTTTAAGCTGGCTAGAGTGAGAACCTTCACCTCCCCCACCGAGTCTGCTCCTCTAGCGGCAGGCATTAGTGTCTGTCTCTGGAGGGGTGGTGGCACCCCCCTGATGAGCGGCACCCAGGTCGTACCGCAGCAACCCCCCCTCTTGGTACGCTACTGATTGAAAGGAGATTGTGGGTTTTTTTCAGATGCTGTAACTCTGATATGGTAGGTATACTACAGCCTTTGTATATTCTTCTGTTGCGGTTATAATACTACAACCAATGTGGCTGTTAATTTAGGATGACCAGACATCCCTGGTTCCCGGGGACAGTCCCCGGATTGAGTACACTGTCCCTGGGCAAATTCCCAGGGACAGTGTACCCAATCCCCAGACATGTCCCCTGATGCAGGGCCGGATTAACATTCACTTCTGCAGCGGCCCTACTGCTTGCCTGGGCATTGCTCGCACACACACTGTGCGAGCAACTTCTCTTGTACCGCACAGGGGAATCAGGAGCCTAGGCTTCTGAGTCGTCATTGCTACTGTAGGTTGGCAAAGGAAGAAAACACAGAGGGATCAGTTCAGAAAAAGTGCTTACCATTCTCTGCTTTCCTCCACTAGATCACCAGATGTAAAGTTGTAAATTGTTTGATGCTGTATGGTTTCAGACACAACTAAGCACCATAATCCTTATTACAATGCAACTATATGGAACAGTATCTTCAAATACAGATAAAAAGTTAAAGCTCAGAGGAAAAAGGTTTAAGAGTAAGATGCATGGCTATGTTTCATTGAAACATAGAATTTGACTATCCAGTTTAAATTCCCTGTATTCACTGTATTATACTCTACCACTCCTTCTGGGAGGCTGCTCCATTTATCTACCACCAATTAGCCACCACCCTTTTTACTTGGTGGTGTTTGGACTATTAATACTGTGTGACAGTCTATGTACGCTGCCAGAATTTCTTGAGAATGCAAACATGGCAATCTCCTTCTCACTAGTGGAGGAGCTACAGAAGGCAGATGGGTCAAAATGGGCAGAACATTGGCAGAATTAGATGGGCACAGGCAGATATAAATACTACACCCCACACCTAGAGAATATGTCATCAGAAAGCTGCCATATGCTGAGTTCTGACTTTGTTAGAATAGTTTTGTATGGCATATTTTTTCCTTTTTTGGCTTCTCAATCATGATGCACTTGGCTTGACCTCTGCTCTGTAAGTTGGCAGATCGCTCCTGTTATTTCATTAACGTGGTTATGCATAACATTTGCTGCTATAATTTTATATTTTAATGACGCTTATCCAATTTGATTCACAAACCTGTCAATCAGAATCCTCACATCTCTTCCCCAGAGCTAGCAGTGATCAAGGTACAATAATAGTAGCCTATGTTCTTATTACATCTCCAACTTTAAAAGCTCTGTGATATCTATAGCAAATACCGCTTATCACATAAATTGTGGATATTTTACGTACTCCTAATAGGAAGATGTAAAATGAAACTAACAATCAGAAACATCTCAGCTAAACCCTAGAAATCTGCAGATTCATTCCAATGGTGTATTTTCTGCAGTGGCTGAGCTATTTTTAACATCAGATCAATGCAGCGTTTCTGTCGCTGAATACAATCTTGCCAACTACGTGAGCGTGGCAGGTGTGAAGCTACCATTAAATATTAATTCTGAGCTAGACAAAGAAGCTTTTAATCTCTGTCACTTGGAAAACACAAATGGAAAATCCATGAGGTTACTTCGATTAAAGGGTATGACAAGGTTGTAATAGATCCAGCAGATAATGGGAATGTAAATTGTGGAATTCACATTATAAAGCTTAGTAGGGGAGAGACTGTTTTAGTTAGATGGTAAACTAATGAATGCCCACAGCATGTAGCAGCCTCTTTATGATTAAGAGCTAATCAATTTGGGATATTGCCTTTAGTTTTCTCTATTATCTTTGCATCGATTTTAATTGTATGTAGCAGCTGTCCTCAGTGTAAGTTATCCTGGCATCAGTAGTCGAATCAGTAACTCAGGTTAGAACTGATTAAGGGTGTATTTTATGAAGCCATTCCTACACAGTACAGAGATCAGATACCCCAATTTTAAAGGACAATCATCTAAAGACTTCCAGAATTATCTCCTAAAACCCTCTAGGCTATACATCTGATGACACGTCTATTACGGTATTATTGATATACTTGTTTAATTCCTACCATATATTTTCCATGCTTTAACTATAACTGGTATTATAAGCAAACTGTAAAATAAATACAGACAATAACTTGCAGATACAGCGCAACATATTCAAAAAATTCCATGGACTTAATGAGCAGGTGCTCAGCATCTTAAATGTGAGGCTCTGACCATTTCACGTCAAACAGCAACAAAGAAATGGCACTTCAACACTGGGTTTAGTCAAACATTCGACAAGCAATATGAGACTCACATAACCTCATATTTAATACCAGGGACGTACCTAGAAACCACTGGGCACCGATGTGAAAATTTCCCCCCAGGGCTTCTATGACTGATCACTGGAAGGTTATGTCACGCAGGTGCTCCGTCATAGAAGTGGCGGCAGCAGCGGAGGTTGTCTGCCAGAGAGGAGGATCCAGGTCCCCTGCAGCGCTGCGAGGGATCCTCCTCTCTGGCAGCCGGTGAATGTCTGCGCAATGCTCTCAGACAGTGGCATTTCCGCTGGGGCTTATATGATATGTGATTGCAATATTGTACAGTGAAATTGAGGTCTCTTTGTGTATGTATATAAAGTAAGTGAAGCATATTAAACTCAGTTACATTAAAACACATAACATACAACCACACTGCAGTAACACCCTTGGAAATCAAATAAGGTTGGGGAAGTGGGATTCAAAGACTGTACAAAGTCTTTAAAGAGTGCTTTTGACACTTTGGTTTATGTTGATATTTCATAAATAAACAGTAATAGTATGATATCAAACAACTGCTGGTTAAATTTTGTGTTTTTGCCAACTAATTTTTCAGTCTCTTTTAGACAACGTACAGCAGTTTACAATAGCCTTAAACAGTTTTTACATGCTGAATGGAGTTAACAAGAGAATTTGACGTTGGTTGCCAATGGTGACGTTACTTACAGTGTTATGTTTGTTCTTTTG
Organism: Spea multiplicata; assembly: GCA_009364415.1. NCBI lineage: Eukaryota > Metazoa > Chordata > Amphibia > Anura > Pelobatidae > Spea > Spea multiplicata. Next base: position 5,158 of record VKOC01030153.1, read on the forward strand.
TCAACTTATTACCCAGAAGAGGGATGATTTGAATGTAACTGGCCAGGAATAAAGGGAAACTAGATTAATTACTTTCCTTGAGGGAAACAGATGGACAATTAGGAAAAGAAAGAAATATTATTATGTTTTCATTATTAATTCCATTATGAAAAATGCAAATTCAGATAGCATGCTTCTCAGCTGGTGTGTTTAAACACAAGAAGCACTTGAGGACATTGACTATAGTGTCATTAAATTGAATGTGCTACTTAACTTAAAGTGTCCACAATGTCACCATTTTCTGCATAACTACAAGGTGTTTTCTTGTCACCTATGAATTAGCTGTTATTTAAGAGAAGATAACAAGTATATTTACATAGTTAAGTGGAGGAGTTATCTGTGTTAAGATTTAACCTGACTCACCAGACTTGACTGATGTTGTATGCCCTTCCATGCTAGCTCAAGAAACAACTCACCTAATATGTAAACTTTATTTTTTGCAAGTTTCAGACAAAGACATGCAAGTTCAATCAAAACAACCATGTCCTCAACCCCCCCCCCCCAAAAAAAATCTGTTTTGGCAACTGAATTGACATAAAAGAAAAAATTATCCTCTGCCTTAAAATGTCAGAGGAATGTATTACAGGGAACTCTGATGCGAGGACAACCCCAGAGAGTTAAAGGCCTTGGGATTCATTCACTAACTAAACGAAGATTTGTCAGGGGAGTTAGTATGGCAGGATCATAATAAAAAATGCGCTGATATCCCTGGGTGTTAGGAGTTAAATAACTCCTTACAACGCTGGAAGTAGTTTCAATCTTCTGTTTTATAATGCAAAACTGCTGCAATGCAGCAAGGCAACTAATCAATCAATCAATTAATTTGTTTTCAGTTGTATTCTTTAAAAACCTAGTTCTTTTTTAAAAAAAGGCAAAGCCTAATTAAAAGCAGAACATAATTCCAATTATCCTCAAGCTGCTGCCTAAGCTCCCATAACATAAACCCTGGCAGACATCTATACTGAAAAAGGACTAAGTCAAGCCAGCTGAGTTTTGTTCTTATTTCTACACTTTCTTATTAACTTTAGGAACTGCTCCAAACCTTTTAAATTCTCCTTCCTTGCATACCTCCCAACATTTTAATTGGCCAAAGAGGGCAGTATGGACATGTCTAAGACTAAGACACACGTATAAAGACAAAGGGTATGTCACTTTTTTTGCTTTCTCTCAGACTCCATTCAGGCCATATGCTGAAAAGCGTGTCTAAAACAACATGCATATGCAAATGAGAAGCAAAAAGTCAAAACGTGAAATACCTTGTGTCTTTGTGTCTGTTTCTTAGAGGTACCTATATTGGCATAAATTGCTAAAAATGTCAAATTCACTAAATGCAACCCTCATTAGCACTGTAAAAAAAAAATCACAACTTGTACACACAGAGGGTTGAGTGCATAAAAGCAGTAGCGTACCTAGCGGGGGATGGGGGGTCCGCCCTGGGTACCGCTCATCAGGGGGGTGCCACCATGCCGGCACCCCTCCAGAGACGGACAGTCTCTAGATGACGTTATAGTACGTTCTATGGTTTTTACATGGGAGATCTGGGTGGCATTTACCAAGACAACACTTTTGATTGTTTGTCCCACAAGTGTATGGGTAGAGCCCTGTGTAGGTTTGGTTTAGGGGAGATGTTCTGCCCTTATGTTGACCTACCGAGATATTTACAGCATGGTGCTAGTTAATGGCTAGAAAGCTGTTTGTTCTGGGGTCAGACAAGACTGCCCTCCCTCACCTCTTTATAGATTACATCAATCGGAACCCTGATATAAGAGGGATCTCCACATCAGGAGAAAGAAAAAGGACAGAGATAAAGACCTCAGTCTACATGGATGATGTCACCATCTTCTGTTCAGATTGCCTGTCGATAAGAGAATTGTCTAGCCGTGAGAGGACTTTGGCAAAGCTTCAGGCCCAAAGGTCAACAGTGGAAAGTCAGTGACCATGCTCTTCAGACATTGGGACATTGGGTCTTCTGGTCCGCTGCCTTTCACCATCGTTACAGACTTTTTTAAGATCCTAAGGGTCTGGTTTGGTTGAGATGGCGTGGCCTGGAAAGCTGAAAAGGTAGACTGAACAAAGAGATCAAGGGTGACAAATGAGTGCCTGATACACCAACCTTGCCAAGAGCATGCTTGCTAAGTGTAAGTGTGTGGGTAGAACCCTGAAAGACACTACAACTGGCTTTGCCAGGAACTTGACCCCCCATACAAGGAACCTTGTACAAATGGTACAAGTGGGACAGCTCCATCCATTACAACTGGCACACACCCTGGTTTTACCAGGATATTTCCAAGTTTGTAAAGTAACACCAGCTGGAGGGATTTAAACCATACTTGTGATCCCTTAGGGTGATCCTCAAGCTCATCAGAGCCAAGGACAAAATGGAACAGATTCCAGACTCCCCGAGAGAGTCTAGACTAATGTGGCATTAAGCAGGCTAATCTATAGACACACAGATATGGCATGGATTCCTATTAAGAGAGGCCTCACCCTAAAGAACATTTATGCATGCTAGGGGGCTGTACAGCTTCAGACACTGCTTGCAGGGTATCATAGCAGAAGAGCAGAAGTTTTGCACAGGCTTTGATGAGAACCATGGAAAATGAACTAAAAGACTAATTTCATTTGCTATTTTTCAGTTGTGTATGGACTCTTTCCAGGAACTCAAAAAGAAGTGTCAGAAGAAAGTGTCAGACGCTTTGTGGTTTGCCAGGAACCGCCTCATCCTGGGTAGGAAACAGATCACTGTCCAAGATTATGGCAGGTTCATACTCAGCTTGCTCAGACTACTCTATCATTTACAGCCTCAAGGAGGACCATTAATCCCTGGTACTCACCCTCTTGATCCCCCAGTCCTTGGACTTTTGTCATACTCAGCTGTTATTCCTGCTGCAAAGCACCTACTTCTTTTCATGTTCTGTGCTGTACCACAGTTTACCTTGTATGTATTGTATGCTCAGACTCCAGTGATGTCACTATGACATCATAAGGGGTACCATCCACTTCCAAGATAAATCTTAGAGGACTTTAAAGACCTCAAAGGGATCTCCAGTAAAATGTGAAAAATCATTTTTTCCTCCCTTATAGAATTAATAAGCTTATCATTACCTCTACTTCAGGGTATTATTCTATTCAGAGGATGCCATTGAATGTAAATCTTACCCCCAAACAGCCTCCCTGTGCCATCTGTCACGTTCTGCCCAGGCTGCGGAGCTGCATATCTGTCCTGCTTTAGTTTCTCTGCTTTGCTTTGATCCATTCCTGGATTTCCTTTTGCTTTGTTCTATTTTCCATTCCTTGTTTCTGCTCCGGCTCTTTGCTTCAGCTCTGCTTCCTTTATTAGGTGTGCCCCACCTATGTGTTCTGTTTGTCTCAGTCTGCAGTTTGCAGTCTAAGGTATGTCTCAGTGCTATATGTTTGGTTTCCATGTTTGGTTTGTATCTTTGTCAGCAGGGATTAGCGTTAGGACCCACCGTCATTGGAGTACTTTGGCGTAGTGGTGGGCTAAGCATACTATGGCCATATCATGTGACGAAATCTCCAATAGTTATCTTGTAGTCCTAGGCTAGTTTCTGTATTCATGTTTGTCTGTCTTTTATGTACCTTTGCCCTTCTTCCTTGAATCATCTGAGGATTCCGGTTCCTCTCTCCTCTCCCCATGTCCTAGTTAAGAGTTCCTATCCTTGCTTAAAGGAAGAAGCGTCCGAGGGTTCCGGCTCCTCACTCCTTCCCCTGTGTTCCTTGCCTTCTTCCCTGTCCTTTGTTGTGCCCTGTACCATGTATGTCTTGTCAGGTTATGTTTATTCCTTGTCTTGTGCCTGTTTATGCTTTGCCCTATTCATGTCATGTTTCTAGCCACTTCTCATGTATATCTTATATCATGTTTCTTGCCTGGTCTCCCTTTCCCTTGCTTGTTATGTGTCTGCTCTATTAACCCTTTGCTTAGCCTTCATTCTCCCAGCCTGCAGCATCCTGCTCGTGATCCATGGGATATTCTTCATGCCTGCTCCAGGGTGCCTGCAGGATTCGTTTTGTTCTGGACTACATCTGCTGCCATATCAGGGCGCTGGTGTTTGGCTGCACTAACCTAGGTGCTCAACGCCTGGGCGAGTGTGGTCTCCCTGCAACCAGGCCCTGCCCCAGACTCCACTGCTGCATCGTGATTCCTGCAAACTACATCGGGCGCGCTGGGTCCTTCCAGTCACCAGCTTGGACCCAGTCCGTGACACCATCTTTGTCCTCAAAAAGCCTCCCTGTGCCATCTTTGCCCCAAACAGCCTCCATGTGCCATCTTTGCCCCGAACAGCCTCCATGTGCCATCTTTGCCCCAAACAGCCTCCCTGTGTCATCTTTGCCCCAAACGGCCTCTCTGTGCTATATTTGTCCCAAACAGCTTCACACTATCCAGTGACATACACTATCACATGCCTACTGACTCTGAACACACATATATATATATATGTGTGTGTGTGTGTGTATACAGTACGAACAGTGTGAGTCAGTGTGTATGTTATGTATAAATATATATAAAACACTTTACATGCATACTATCGGACTCTAACAAAACAATACAGTACACATACATACACACACTGCTGCGTCTCTACTCGTAACACAAATTGCCCAGGTCTCCTGTGAGACATGCAGTTAGGGCCCCTAAGCTTCTCCTATACACACAGAGTTGCATACTTATACACACAAGCATACTTACACACAGATTTAAATAATTACACACACTAACATACTTACAAATACAAACGTTTGTACACACAAGTAACATACTAACATTCATATACACACACAGTAACATACAAACATACTTACTCATACTAAAACACATGAACTAACATACTCACACACACAGTAACATACTGACATACTTACACACACTAACATTCTTACACATGCATATACAGTAACATACCCACATATCATATGTACACACCCAAAGTAACATACTTACACAAACATACAGTAACATACTTACACATACTAATATCCTAACTTACAAACAAATACTAAGTATCTTTTGCTGCATTAAGTTTCTGAGCATGTCCCTAAGAGCATCATTTCACAGGCATAAATTTCCCTAAAACAGTGTATTGTTTTCATTTTTAAATTCCTCCGGCAAGATTGTTTTACAATTCTACAATGTTTACATCATTGCTTAGAAGGAAAAAAATACAGGCTTTTAACCTTTGCCAGTCAGAAGTATTATTGTACACAGCACCATAATTTGTAACCCATTAACTACGGTATTAGGAAAATAGGAAGAAAATGCCCACTCCTCAAATATGTACTGAATTTTAGAAATGATTAAAGGCTCAATACGAAGCTTCTACAATTGATTAAATCCAATCTAAGGTAATTTAACTTAATCTAAGGTAAATTGGGCAGAATCCTGTTGTTATACGCTAACAAACCAAAACAAAAGACCAATTGGAATCCAAACTGTAAATCGTTGTAAAGATAACGTAAAACACAACCTTTATTTACTGTCTCCCCAAAAATGAAATAGTCACAATCAAAGTGCTGGCCACAGCAACTAAACCCGAGACACTAAAAATCTCCACTGGAAAGTGCAACTCTTTTTACTGACCTGTTAGAGGGCAAAGGCCACCAGTATCTAGTGATAATTAACTAAATAGTCAAGGGGATTGGGATTTCTACACTGTCCAAAATAAAAATTCCCGAGTGATCACCCCCCCAAAAAAATGATAAAGAGTCCAAATATTAGCCAGTGGCTAAAAAACTTGCACCTGTAGGGACCTTTGATCTTGATGCCTAGTACATTGAAGTGATAAGGGAATTTAAAGTTAATACCGGTACTAATTATGCATCAATCTCTGATGACCTGATATCCCATTTTAAAAATGCAAAACGTCACATCAAATATGTAAGAACTTGGTGGGAGATTGCAAGCCTGGAAAACGATCTTAAAAATAAATTAGTACCTAGAGGTTTGGGAGCTTATATTGTGTGAAGGTTTTGAAGGTTTTGATAGGCAATGGGAAACTATACTCCTGAAGACATAACAGAAGATATAAATACATTATGTGTAAATAGGAGATTCCTCCAGAACAGAAGATACTAAATATAGAAGTATAAAAAACACATATGGTGAAAAAAAGTTAAGCTGACTATGAAAAAGTTAAAGAATGATGGATTCACTCACAAAATAAGCTAAAAACAGAAACTTGGAGCTATGTATAAACACTTCAGAACAACCTCCAGATCAAACGACGAAAAGAGGACTAGATGCAATAATTGTATGGAAAGAAGTTTTAAAAAAAATCTAAGTGAGCCTAGACACAGCATCAGAAGCCCTTAATAAATTTGGTACGGAAGATACATTTTCCTTCAGCAAAAATAATCTTTTGAAGGATTTGACTAACTTTAAACAGAAATTGAAAGGACACAAAGATAACTAATATGGGTGGATCATAGGGATTTCTCTATAGGACAGGTTTTTGGTTATACAGGTAGAAAACAGGATATGTCATCAAATCGTAATCTAGAGACTGAAAGCCACAGTGGTGATTATTTAACTGGGTATACCCCAGAATCACATCAAGTCTATTTAAAAATCTAAAAATGATGCTTTTTGAACCAACTGCCAGGAAACCAAGATCAGGTACGCGATTGCAGAAGGTAGAGCTACAACAAGAAACTTAAGCAACAGTAAATCAAATATCAACACAACCACACAGAAATTATAGTTGATCAACCTTTGTTTTGAATGAAGCACATAGATCAGTGCTGGCCAAAGGGCTTTTCCCCAGTCCAAATTTGAATACATTTATTTGGATTAAAGATTTAAAATGTATTTGTCCAGAAACCCCTTATACATGTAGCTTTCCCTAATAGACAACAAAGAGAAGCTAAATGTTTGTGCCTCATTAATGATGATTATAAAGTATTACTGGATTTAGTGTAGCTGATCCCATCCAAGACATATAGCACTGGACTGAAATGTAGAACTTGTTACACTCATCCCCTCAGGTGTAACTACTAGCCCTGGAGGAATTGTCTGATGAACATTCAATTGCAATTAAGCCGTCTGATAAAGGAGGTAATATTGTTATAATGAGTACCCTGGACTTCAAATCTGTGTCTTAAATGCTTGAAGAATAAAGACTGCTATATGATACTTCCAGGCGACCCAATGTCAAAATGAATAACAGAACTTCGGTCATTACTTATTAAAGGCCGTGAGTCAGGTTATATCTCAGTATAAATCTATACTTGCCATTAATTCAATGGTAGTTACGTTTTACACATTACCTAAAATCCAGAAAAATGACAAAAAACCTCTGGGTCATCCGATAATCTCAGGAACAAAAAGTGATTTACAGAAAAGCTGAGCTGAACTTTTAGAATACATGAATTTATTAATTGTTCCATAATGTTGATAACATGTTTATGGGGTTTAAATGTAGGGAAAACTTTTCATCAGTTCAGAAGTAGGATTTTGGAACACATCAATTTCATCAGGACCCCAAATGAAACATTGATTTTGAGACATGTTAAGATCTATCATCAGAGTAATATTAGATTTTTCCCTTCTGTGGTACAGAACATATTTTTTGGGTCCTAGCAAAGGCGAAAATAAGTCCAAATTATTTCAATGAGGATCCTCCTAGATTTATCCAATAATGGATGTCCATGCAGGGAATAAGTACGATTAATCAGCTCACTGCTGGAGTATGGTAGTCAGCACCTAGATATGTCATAGCCCCCCTGTAGGACCATAAATATTTCTTACCTATGTGGTTTGTTTACACCCTTTACCCTTCATTAAGATGTTAACATGTTAGGATGCTCTTGGTCTGCTTCTGGTATACATAGCCTGCTTCAGTCATGTCGTAACCATTTGCCCCCGACTAAGCCGTTTTAGAGTCGGTGAAACGTGCGTCGGGTATCTTGTATTAAAATGTTGGAGGGGCTGACCTGCAAACTATTCATGGTCAGCAGCAAGCAAACCTAACATTCATATGTACCTTTCAAATAGCCATGTTTTTCGAAATCCTATGCATTACTGCTAAAAGAAATAATTAACACAGTTAATTACATTATATGCAATATTTAACTTCCTGTTAAAATATCATTCTTCCTGTTGATAATTATTGATATTGGTTTAGGACCCTTTTGTGGATTGAGGAGAAAGGAGAGAACAGAGGATAGAAAATACACTAGACATTATAGGTCTTCCACCATTTTTCTTTACCTTTAAAACAGAAAAACAAAACATACAAGTTATAGTATGTATGTATATATAAACAAATACATAAATACGCTATAGGCAGTAAGGGCCTTAGGATCCCTGTTGAGAATCTGTTCAGTTAGTCAGTTCCTAGATGTGCGCGGACGTCTCAATGTAACGTTTCAATCATAAAGAGGAGATACTGAAAAATTCCCATTTGTATTCTGGTGTTGAAGTATTACTTGAGTTTGGGTCTTTCCAGTATCCGTATTATGCTGTTAATGAGATGAAAATCAGCTCCTGGCTTGCTTATGTTATAAAATTGTGTTCACATATTGCTTCAAATTTCCCAGCCAAAATACTCCCCAGTAGCTTTGTGTATTTTTTTTCCTCTGCAACAGTCCCAAACGTGGTGAAAATACATTTTATTTTTCTTAGAAATTCTTTATGGTGTACAAGGAAAGAATACAGTTGTTTTTACTTGTGATTTCTATTCATTTACTGCAATTTTAGTCATGAAATCAGGAGAGAGTTATTAAAAATTAAACAAAACAAGGGAAAAAATCCCACACATGTACTTAATGAGGTGTGGAAAATTAACGATAGATGGGAGTAATGACATACTCGATAATAGAAATGTCAAAATCAAGACTAGAATGCAGAGCTTTCATAAGTGTCAACCTGTTCTACCCTTTTGGCAGCTTGGCTAATGATGGCTAAAATCTACACAATGTTGAGTGCCAGTTGTTTTAAAGGTTTAAAGTCATGTTTTTTGATAAATAGAGTATTTACTCCATACATACTGCATCAAACATGTACATTTGGATAGACAGATAGATAGATAGATAGATAGATAGATAGACAAAAGCAAATCTAAAGCTTAACCTTAATCACATACATTAAAATTAAAAATGTGGGAAATAAATCACTCAAATCCTAGTAGTCGAAATTGCCTAAAGGATCTAAAAAAACTCCTGCCGCTGCAATTATATTTGCATTTATTTAAAATAGTATATCAATTACTGTTTTTTGTGGGCAATGAGTATTGAGTCACTTTTAATGTAACACTATTAGTGTCATTTAGGTTTCCTGAAGGAGTAGAGTAATGGAAACAAGTGGCACTGCCTTTTAAGACAGCCTGGTGACTCACCCAATCCGCATAAATATTGAGATATTTAAATATGGCATCAGGAACGAGAGTGGTTTTTAATACCCCTGATGAAGCCAAATTTCATTTTGGTAAAAGTCGTGTTAGGTTTATTGATGTAGCTAACTTACACTACGGATTGTCAGATAACTTGCAGCCTGGGTATTCATTGTGCAGCTACAGAACAATGGTAGATAGAGGATTGTCTCGTAAAAGAAAGGGCAAGTGTGTGTGGGGGGGTCAGTGTAGATTAGTTAGAGTCTCCGGCTCAGTAACAGAGGTAGAGCTTCCCCTAGAGACCAAATTTAGTCCACAGTTTTCTTAGATCCTTTAGGTATTTTATAATGAACAAAAACATGATATGGAAGAGTTTTGTCAGACCCCAGAACAAATAGGAAATTGACTCGTTTTCCATCCATTTACAAGCCCAAAGCTGGTAGTGTCTTGGTATATGAGGTCAAAGTAAAAACAGAAAAACTCAGGCCCTAAGACAATTCTGTAAAAGGCCCTACCTACTTTTGAAGCAGATACACTGATCAGGGCCAGTCTAGAAACTTGATCTAAGGGTCGGTGGAAATATATGTGGAATATTTTAGTATTTTCTGGAGGGATCAGAAATGGCTGGGGCAGGTGGATTCAGAGGTTATATGGACAAGTAAAAAAATGCAGAGTTAATTGCTAAAGGGATGTAAGAGTGTGTTTGGGAAGGGGATGGGTATGGGGATAGCATTTATTAGGATTGGATTTCATGGTGTTATTTTGTATTGCGGTAGAGATAGTGTAAGGGTTTATTTTGATAGGGAAGCACAAGTTACCACTTTTGGGCTCCCTCCTTTCCTTGAAGAAATCAGTGGTTCCTTTTTTTTCAGAGGGACCAAATAAACTCCATAAAATCCATAGGCCTTCTGGCTACTAACTTGGGAGTGTGGCCATAGAAGATGAAGATTTGGGCACTTGGGGATCTTTGTGTCTTTTTTTGTTTCTTCATTTTGAAGCACTGCACCTAGGGGTCAAATGATCACCCAAACTTCTACTTCCTGCAAAAGCAGCTATCAGGGACAGCAGGACTGTTGGGAGGTATGATATATACATATACAGAACTGTGCAAAAGTTTTAGGCAAGTGTGAAAATTGCTTTAAAGTAAGAATACTTTCAAAAATAGACGTTAATACTAAATAATAGGGTACTATGTGTAAGGGATGGATATGGCCCTCTAGAAAGAAAAAGGATGTGGGGTATTTCCGTGAGCAGGAGATGCAGCTTAACAATTTTGTCTGGGTTTCTCTGCCATAACACATACCCTGTGCAAAAAAATCTAAGTAACACAGAAGTGTTGGTGAAAAAAAGGAAATAATTACTGCGGTCACCTTTGACAGTGTTTGGTGGCCAAATAGCTGCATAAGACAGTCTGGGTTTTCTGATTTACAGAAATATATGCTTTTCGGGGGTATTTTTGGTTTATTTGTTAAAATTAGAGTTGCAGTTCCATCATACCTAATGTAAAAATTATACGAATAATGTACACCTTATAGTATGTTCCCTATAAGTGCCGGGAAAGTATGGAAATTCTATATAAATTAGGTACTTCTAAAATCAGGACACCTGAATTGATAAACTTGGAAGGGAATTTTCCATCACTTTACCTAATTTTGTGAGGATTCACAGGGAAAATTTTGAAAAAAAAATAGCTGCTATCTCTGCTTGAAAAAAACAATATATAGTTTACATGGGTACACTATTCGCAGGAAAGGGGAATAATCGCTGAACCGACATACCGCAAAAATGGCAAAATTTACTCCAGGACTTAAGGTACCAAAAACGCCAGAAAGGGTTAAATAAATTATTTTAGAATAAACAAACATGGAACTTGACAACACATAAGAACCATTTGGCCCATCTAGTTTTCTATTTTTTTCGGATGTAAAGACTTTTTTCTTAAATAAAACTTCCTTATATTGCATCTAAGCCTATCACCCTCTAGTTGAAAAGTATGACCTCTGATTTTCGCGACCTTTAAAATAAATGCTATACTATAGTACGATAAATCCATTTATGCATTTAAATGACAAGTGTTCTTGTTCTGTATTGACAAGAGTAAAGTTTTATTTTTTTTATTATTTTATTTTGGACCACCGATCATCTTAAAACATACATGTTAATTCTCCATTTTTATTCCCAAGCATTCTGTCTTTCTGACCTTCTTCAACAGTGAAATATCTGGCCAGCATCTACTGCAGTTGATTGTCGTATATAAGTATCACACAAGCTGCAGATTAAAGCATGATGCAGAATTAATCAGCGGCAGCTGCCTGAAATGGGACACGTCCGTTTAATATAGAAGCCATGGGCAATTTTCCCAATTACACCTTTAGCTCTATAGCCCAAGCTAGGACAGGTGGCTGCAATTAATTGTACTTCCAAAACAAAGCAGCCTTTGATCTGTTATTAGCCGCATGTAATCATTTATTTGTGAAAGTCACGCAAATGACAGAGCCATTATTGTGAAATTTATGAATGAGAAATGGAGAGGTAATATTATGCAAATATATATGTGTGAGCGGGAAAATATAGATTATTATTATCTTTTATTTATATAGTGCCAATAATTTACACAGTGCTTCTTAAAATACACATATTCAAGGTGTATGACAAGACCATAATTGACAGACTAAGACAAACTGATATATTAAGCGGACAGGGATTGACTAATAGATGGATAGATTGACCAATAGATGAATAGATATCAATATATCAGCTCTCCATATGCCTTTATGAAATATCTAACTATGCGCATACAAAACATATACAACTTCAAGGCCAGAATACTGCAGTTACATCTATTAATTTCCATTCAACTACCTCTTCCTCAAATCAGTCTTGGGAACCCAAATCCCTGCATCTCATGACTTGGAAGAACAGGTAGTTTCTAGCCAAAATATTAGTCACAGGTAAAATATAAGCGCTTCTCTGAATAGGTGGGTGCTGAACGTTACACTAAGCACTATTCAAGCACTATACATTACATACAAGGCAAACTGCGATACAGTGCAGAACACAAACATCAACATCTTAACCAAGTAAATACAGTCATGGGATTTGTGTTCTAGAACAAAAACAGTACCCTGAAAAAGACAGTTACGCAAAGTTCAAAGAAGCTACAGTATAAAAACATTGAACAGTTCCAGGGGCACAGTTATAGTGGTCTTGCATCTGGAATAACACCTAAGGATAGGGGTGTGGGTGGGTACAGGAGGTATGACTGAAGTCCAAGTGCTGGGGGGATCAGAAGAGTCAGGAATGGGGATTAATCTTCCTCGATTAATCTCTTAGCAAGCTGAGGATCAGCCTGCGACAGTCTCGAACACATTAACAAGGCAAGAGTCTGACAAAACAATGTCAGGTATTCCATAGAACAGGCATATCATAGAAAAAATATTGGAGATACATTCGAGAAGAAATGATTAAGGTTAAGGAGAGCTGTAACTTTTTGGCAGAGGGCAGTATTTTGAGAAACAAATAGGCTGGTGCATTGGAGTTGATAAGGACTCTGTAAGTGAGGTAGGAGTCAACCTTTTGTTCCAGATGGTATGGGGACCAAGTGGGAGGAATTGCCTAGTGGACAACAGATAAAAAATTGATAAGGTAAGAAGACAAGTTTGTAGAGGTACTTCAGAGGTGGAAAGGTAGTAAAGAAAGAGACCGGTTAGTATGGAGAATATCACAAGGGACTGAATTAACATTTTAATCATGCCTTTAATGAGGAACTGACAAATATATTTTTCAGGTTACTTAGAAATTAGGCTTGTGGGTAGATTGTTGTGTCTGTGTAAAATGATTACTGCCTGAAATAAAGATGCTAATAGAAAATATGGCTAATATTTAGTTTGTGTACATATATGCATAATTTTATTGTGCTAGAAATGTCTTCCCTTTGTGTCATTTTTCATGTCCAAGTAAAAGGACATATCTAGTAGTGTTTTCGAATGCCATACTCAGCTTCAGCAATATGGAAAATTAGACACTGAAGTTCTTTATAGTCCGATATTATCCAGACAAGCACAATATAAAAGGTGACATACAGGGAACCTCCACATAAAAGAAGAAAGCTTTGATAATCAACAAGCACTGAACTAGTTTCATGCTCAACTGCACCTTGTCAGGATCATAAAACGACAGTTGATTATCACTATGTTTAACTCTTTGAGTGCCAACCATTTTTGGAATACGTGGTTGACCAAGTAGACCCAACATAATGACACTTTGAGTGCCTTTATGTGTTATTGCTTAAAGCAATCATAAAATACTTCCTTGTGAAATGCAGTTGTCCTACATATCGGTTTCTGAGCCGGTTGGCAGCCTTTATTGTGTTGTGGTTTTAAAAGTACCTACAAGATGCTCTTGTCATGTCACCATCTCCTTCCTTTCTGAGCCTGTAAAATGAATAATATGGGTATTCTGTACACACATTTGCCAAACGTCCTGGAGATTCAAGCATAGTTGACACTCAGGACACTCAGCTGCCAGGGGGTGTAAGAATATTGAAATAAAGAGTGAGAATGAGCGCATGAATGCATGTGCCGATGAATTGTGTGAATGAGAGAATTAATGAATTAATGTGTGGATAAATTGTATGAATGCGTGAGAGTATAAAATATTGTGTGGATGAATTGTCTGACTGAGTGATAGTATGAAATAATGAATTTGTAAGAATGCATTAATGGATATGAGTAAATAACTTGAGTGAAAAAATGATTGTGTGAATGAATTATGTGAATAAAAGTGAAATTGTGAGTGATTGTATAAGTGTTTGTGTGTATCATAGATGTGTAACTGATTTGTGGAAAGGCAAAGATGGCACAAGTAGAGTGTTTGAGCCTTGGGGACCAAGATGGCACAGGCAAGGTGTTTTTATGGGACACAGATGGGCTGTTTGGGGACAAAGATGGCAAGTCCTATGCGTGTAATTGGGGTGGTGGTCAGGTGGTGGTCATGTTCTATGTGGCAATGTGGATGCCAGGGCTGGCTTTGGGGTGTGTGACCTGAGATCCATAACTGTAATTTAGTGGGTTTTATCCATACCTTTAATCTTGAGTTTTTCTCTGAATTTCAATTGATCTATACCTGCAAATACAGGGTGTGTATGTCTCATTCTGATTCAGTGTGCGGGAGCGAAGGGAGTGATTGCATGCTAGGGAGCGTGGAGCAGGGCCCAATTTTTTTCAATATAAAATGTATTGGCAACAGGGTCTAATATTTATATATATTGGCCGCAGAATCTAATATTTATACCATATTTGCCCGAATATAGACAAGATAGCTTTAGATAGCTTCAGACACCAGGGAGTCTGATTTGGTAAGTCTAGGGTGTGGGGGGATATCTGGGGGGGGCAGAGTGGTAGCATATCTCGGGGGGAGGGCAGAGTGGCAGCATATCTGGGGTGGGCAGAGTGGCAGCATATCTATAACACTAAGTTGTTTTTTCTAAGAATCTAAATTTTTCTTTAAAAAAAAAAAGCACCTAACTTTTAGGGTGCAGCCTATAATCATTTAACAGGGGCCATCTAGTCACCCTACTTCTACTACTGTTTAATGTTATACCCTCCTTAAAAAAAACATGTCACTACCATTTGTGGACAAACAAGGATTTTGTTAAGGAATGAACAAGGTTTGGAGCAAGACAAAAAAGCGTAAGTTACTGAAGGTTCTTAAGGTAACATAGATTGCATTAGGACTGTACCGTATATTCCGGCGTATAAGACGACTTTTTAACCCCCAAAAATCTTCTTAAAAGTGGGGGGTCGTCTTATACGCCGGGTACTTACCAAGCCGGAGGTTCCCGCGAAGCCACCAATCTCTTTAATCACTACGCGCCGGCTATTAATGCCGAGCGCAGGGATGCCGTCATGTCCCGGCGCCCGGCATCAATTGCCGGCGCGTAGTGATGAGGGAGCAGGGAAGCCCGAGGTCTGGCACTTCAGACCTCGGCTTCCCTGCTCTCTAATCACTACGCGCCGGCTATTGATGCCGAGCGCAGGGATGCCGTCATGTCCCGGCGCTCGGCATCAATTGCCGGCGCGTATTGATGAGGGAGCAGGGAAGCCCGAGGTCTGGCACTTCAGACCTCGGCTTTCCTGCTCTCTAATCACTACGC
>VKOC01030157.1:0-11423 GCA_009364415.1 Spea multiplicata
TTGTTGAAGCAGTACAAGAATGGAAGCATCTCTTCCAAAGCAACTCTTCACAAACCATTTCCTTGTATGTTTTTTAACAACAAGTAGAGAAGAATTGAGCTTCTATCCCTAATGATATAAAAGAACACACAAAGACATATTCAATGTTCTCCTTATGTATTTCAAACATGCCCCTTGTGTTCCTCCGTTCTCGGCCATCTGTTCAAATACCAAATACGCCAAAGCATTCAACATTTTTGGCAAGCCTGAACATTATTTGTACACTGAGACTACAAGCCATGATCTAATATGTACAGACAATATAGAATTTGAATATTGATGTTGGGTTAATAAAAGTGACGTTTCTATGGATTTAAATGGCACACGAGCATAGGGCTACCTATAAAAAATAGCCACAGAATAATAGTGAATAATAATAATTGAAATTGTAATGCACCAGGTTAATAAAACAAAAAAATCAAGTTCTCCATAGTGAAATCATGCTTAATATTCAGTGATGCATGAATTACCTCCCAGTGTGCTGTATGGGCTATGATAATCAGGGACAGTTGCCAGCTTATGTTGTGATGATTTACTAAAACTATGAATGCGTTCGCAAATAAAAATGAATTGAAATCACAGAGCAGTGTGTAAAATGTTATGTGTTTTATTGTGGTGTTTTTCTCGTCCTGCTTGTATTTTAGGTGAGATATGCTTTGAGGTTGACAAACACAATCCTTTATAGTGATAAGACAACTTTTCACTCTTTGTACCAGATTTCCTTTTTAAAGGGTTTAATGATCTATGTTTTGCCTGGAAGAGATCATAATCAATTGAATCATATAAAAAAAGTATACTGAAAGAGATGCATACTACTTACCGGTGATTTCAGTTTATCAACCTCACACGGATGAAACACTATTTCTAGTGACATCATAGTTATGTGGAAGTGTATGTAGACTTACTGTACCTGGCTTGTTTTTGGGGTTTTTTTTGCATTTTTATTCCAATAAACAATAGACCATGTGAAGGCATGAGCCTGAAGAACTGAGAGGGAAGGCTAAATAAAGCTGATTGGACTGTGGAGCCTCACAGGCCTTACAATCCAGGGAAAAGTTCTGGTTCTGTGCAAAAAGTTCTCATTCTGTCCTGCCGGACATGACTCAGGCTTGACACCTCTTGGCTGCAGTGAGTTGGGCCATCACCAGGAGATTTTTCTGCTTCATTTGGGGCTCCAAAATAGACAGTGTAAAGTGCACATGTACAAGGACCCTGCCAAGGGCTTAAAAAGAGGGCAATTATATCAAATTGGCTGAGAGTCTCCTTTGTGTGCAAGTGTGTGCGTGTAGGTCACTGAGACACTGTATATGGCTCTGCTGGGAACATCGAGTCCCACTTTTACCTACTCTCCCTCTGAAAGAGACTGATCTGTTATCAAGTTTGTGAATGAAAACCAACTGGGGGGGGTGACACTGGTCTTGTGGTTCCCTAAGGTGATCAATAAGCTTATCAGTGCCAAAGAGCAGATTCCAGAGCTCTCTGGTGCCACAGAATATACTGTTTGGACTAACATGGCATCAAGCAAAGGACACTATGCCTCCCCCTAAGAACATTCAGGGATGTAGATCCAGACACTGTCTACAGTGCATTGTAGTGTTGGAGACTTCTGTCGGTGTCATTTTGTACACGTTTTGGTGGGATACTTGGAAAAAGAACTCAAATACTCTGTGGAAAGAAAGTTCTTCTCCTACCATTGTGTTCTATTTTTTCCAAAACTCACACAGAGGGTGCTTTTGAAGAAGTGTGGCGCCTATTGTGTTGTGCTACGGACACTTTGTGGTTTGCCAGGAACCATCTGATCTTCAGTAGGGAACAGATCTAACCTCCACGCCATGTCTCATCTGCCCCTTCAACCCCAGGTTTTATTCATGCCCTAATACCAATACTCTTTTGCCCCCATGTTCTGATGACTGTTGCTTCTTTTCAGTATGTTACAGATTGATGGTGCTGTATTGTTGGTGCTGTACTGCAACATAATACAGGTATGTGTTTTGATGTCTAAGGTGTAATGTTTTTTCTGGGTTGTGTTATTTTATCAGCAAACCCCCTATATATGGCCCTTATATAATTATTTATATTACTCTCACAAATGACCTCCGCCCATCGGTCTCAGATAATAGTGTAATGTTATTCTCCGTTTTGAGAAAGAATGAAACAGTGGGCAATTAAAAAAAAAAGTCAATAAAGCAAATCATTTCCTGGAAGGCTTATGACACAGTAGATTTTTTAAGGTGACACCATTAAATATAGTCTTGGAATGTAAGTATAAGATTAAATCCATTAATGAATCCTGCTTGGCATGGATGGTCATTATGCTGATATTAACAGATACATTTGTCAAATTAACTGTATGGCCATTAGTATTTTTTAAGGATACATTTTAAAATTAAGGATCAAATGTGTGACATTATTTATTTAGTACACCAAAATAAAGAATTTCAAGGGTAGTGCCCAGCATATTTAAAGAGTACCAGCTATCATATTGCATTGGTCCCTTTGTCCTGCCCCTTCCCCAGCAATTTTTTGTTTTATTCTCCGGTGAATGCTCTGGGGTGGGGATCTATTAAGATTGGGGGGAAAAAAGCACTACCCTCGATTTCCATGGGAGAGCTTTGTGTATAAAAGCACAATGTGTATAAAAGTACTTACAAAGTATTTGCATATGTTTAGGTGGCTGCCAGTGACAATGGTGTGTCCCTTTAAGACTGTGGAAAATCTATATAAATTTGTCTGTTTGTTGTCCATTTCTCCCATGAGCTGTTTTTTTTGGTGGGGGGTTGAACCTGATTGTAATTAATTAATATTATATTTTTTGTTTCTTTTTATATACCGTATACAGTTTTTTAAAATTTATTAAAACTGTCCTATACAAGAATTGTACCACTGCAATGAAAACAAGCTTCGCTGCTTCTTAGAGGTGACCTCAGAGCTGAGCTTGCAAGATTGAATTTCTTTTTAATGGGTCTACGCAAATAAGAACATGGTTGTCTTAGCATGTATTCCTAGCATAAAACTTAACCAGATCAATGCAGTGAAATGATATGCATTTACCGTAAATGTGAAATAGCTTTTCATTTCTATTACAAACACAAATTCTGATCATTATGGAGACGCTGTGTGTGGGTTCATTCTAAAGAGGTATATGTGGTGGTATATTCTGGAAATGTCCCACTTTATCAAGCGCACATGGCTTTCTTGGGCTTCCCAGTGCCTAGTGTGAAGAACAATGATTTTTGTACTTGGTAAAGCATAGACCCCCAACCTATTTTCCACCCATGCTGTGCCTATGAGACCATTTCAGTAAAGAGCACATTTTACATCTTTTGGGAAAGTCCTGCTGGGGGGAAAAAAATATTTCAATGCAAATGTAAAAATGTAACATTTATCTATGATACAAAAATGGAGCAGGTCCCCATTTACCAAAGTTGTTTAGATTTGTTGCTTTCCTCCATTTTGGTCAGAAACCCCTTTTTATTTATTATTAGTTACAATCTTTCTCTTTTTCCTTTTTTAGTTTACATAAACACTTGAAAAACTTTTATATTTTAACGGATATTTATACATACTTTAACCAGTTTAACTATATAATATTGAAGCTGCGATTATAAAATGACCTTCTTTCCCAAAAGGGGGTCGTCCTTCCAAGTATGACGTGGGAAGTTATGTTTTTAATCATATCTACTTTTCTTACATATGATCCCAGGGCCTCCTTTAAGATCATGGTGCTTGTTTCTTGTTTTAACAAATAAATTGCTTAAACTGCACTGATAATAACAATAAGTACCCACATTGATTCTAGTTTCCAGAAAAATCAATGAGGCTGCCTTGAGCTGAATCCCAGAGCCATTTCATACAGTTAAACCTCAAACTATTAAATGAGGAGATGATGATGTCAGCAAAAAAACAGTCGGCATCAATGGTTTAAAGATGGTGATAAACATAATATTACTGGACTAATGCTGTCTCTGTAACATGTTTCAATTATATCTTAATGCAAGCCATGACCCCATAATGTAACATCATTTGGGGGACACTACAGAATTCCCTCTGTAAAAACTAAAGGGGCCACACAGCGATCGTATGCATTAAAGTACATATGATGGCTGGGGTGTCCATTCACAGTAATTCCACTGAATATAATTCATTTCATATTAATTATAGGAGACGTGTTTTCTTTTTATAACTGTTGATGTGTGACATTCCCCTAAAGCTTGCTGACAAAAAGTGGAAACTAGAAAGAAACACGATTGTGGGGGCATCATCTCCCCGTAACTCCAATGAGTTCCTGTTTGGGACAGACAGTCTCTCTTTCCTAATCCCCCAGTCCCTATCTAATCCCTCGTGGACCTCTTTTCTAGGAGCTCACAATTTTATTACAGTTTACTATAATGTTTTAAACTCCTTGTAGTCACAATAATGGGCATAGAAACAACAGAAATGTATTCATAAATGTCTTCTAAATGCCTTAATTACAAGGTAGTTCGTAGTGAGTAGGTTACAAAGTCCCAAAAATGTCTCAATAAATCTGCACCCATAGCCATGCGTCTAACAAAAGCATTCATGTTTGGCTATTTGCAATGTCAGAATTCTGGAATATCACATTAGATTATCTATTATTAATATTATGAAATATATTGGTTTCAAATGATCTTTGTAGCTAAATCGACTATACTTTTGTCTAAATATGTAATAACGCCCAAGTTTAAGGAAAATGGAATGAAAACAATCTCGTGGGATCTTAAAAGCTTACTCATTCTATGTGTCTTTTGTTGTTCCAGTTGAAGATATCCATATTTTCGAAATAATTTATCCAAAGTAGTAGGGCTTTTTTGGTTGGTATATCTGGAGCTGACTCAGATATAAAATGTATGATTTATACTTGCCCAGGATTGGTGTAATATGCCTCAAAAGAACCATGATCGCTTTCTGTTCATAGCAAAACATTATACGCTTATATAGGGTTTCATAGCTTAGTCCTATTCCAAAATATTTAAGGGTTATGGACATCTAATGTTCCAGAGACTGGTTGGCTTTAAGATTAAGCAGGCTTAGGGAATTTAAACATGATCATTATATTTTCCCTTTAACATGTCAATTAAAGATTTATGTTGGGTTGCCTCCTTCTGAACAATATATTAAAAAAAATGTTGACTGAATAAGGTTACCATTGGCTCTAAACCTGCTGGGAACATCCTGACAGATGATATCCCTAATGTCATTTGAATAAACAAAGCATATATATGGAACTTCGTGTTGATGCTAACCATTTATTTTCCAAATGGGCTTGACTCCTGCATATTATTATTAATATTATTTTATTTTTTCATCTGGAAGAAATCTGGGCAAACTTTGGTAGTGTATAAATAAAATGTAGCTCACAATTGTTACGTATTTTTAAATGCTAGATTGATCCAGCAAAGCATCTCTTTCCTGCAGGTGGTGGTCTCTGGTGTCGACATGAATCACAGCTGGTGAGATTAAAGAATGGAGAGCTTCCTGTCTTCTGGCTCTAAACCAAGAACAGGTGGGATGAGTCTTGTGTTGTACTGTTTTTATTTGCTGTGACCATAGAGTTTCACCTTAAAGAAAATGTTTTTCGTTGATTTGGATGAGTGTCACCTTACCTAAAACATTATCTAGGATGAAGCATGTGGTTAGAAGGGTATGGTACCATACAGATGGACCCAATGTCTGAGACTAGTAAATAAAGTCCTGAAAGAGACACCTTGAGCCTATATCAGTCACATCACTTTTGATTGAGCCTCCAGGTACCCTTATCACTGGGACTTCAGCTTCTGCACTCTAAACCTAATCTATGGGCAAAACTTATCAGGCATGCCAAACCAGACCAAGATGTCTGAAGATGGCAGAAGAACACAAAATAAAACACAAGACAAAAGGACAGCTGGAGTACTTTCATGGTTGACACAAGCCAAAAGCAATGAAAGTTCAAAACTAAGAAATCAATTCAGAAATGTGCACCCAAAGCTCACCAAGATGCCAGCTCATTACATAGGCAGAAATGGAAGTCAACAGTTGGACTATATATGCTGGATATGCCAGGCCATAAAAAATTTAACATGTTGGCACGCATATCCAAGTGTCGCTTATAAATTGCTAGGGCCATCTCGTCATCGCCAGTCCAGGGAAGAGGTAATTTTTTGGAAACAATATTAATGTGTGGTTCCCAATACCCCCCAGCAGTTAGAGATGTACATGTATACTTTGTGGTACAGGCAACCACTCCATTACTTTGTGCTATCCAACCATTCTCAACTAGTGTTATTGCAACAGAAATCACATTTTGTAGAGCTATGAGTGTTTTATCTGTATTATAATAAAATGCTTGTTTCTAAATGTATTCCCAAAGGGTTAGGCATTAGAATTTGCCTCTAAGCAAAGCCTGAGGTTAAATTGTTTTGCTAGATTTTTTTTTTGTAAATGGTCAGAGATTAGCTTTACGGATCCTAAATACATTTTGATGATTTATCCAATCTCAACCTTAAAAAAATCCTAGCATTAAAAAAGCCTTCATGAAGCTTCCAGATCATAAGATCAGTGTACAATTCCCCCAGTTCGTTAGAATCTGTAACAGTGCATTTATGCACCTGAGTGATTGTGCCGCAGGCCTTCTGTTTTGATATAATTGAACTGGCATATGTGGTTCCCTGCAATCCTTAAGCTAACCTTACGCGGTAATGTCTCTAAAATAGTCATATTATTTTTTTAGTGCTTCTTTATTTAACTAATGATGTAGCTTAGTAATTTCAAACTAAATTCTGTATTGAATTTGCCAAAATCTAGCACAACTGATACAACCATCGTGTAAGAAATGAATAGAAAAATGCTACATATACCCCTATTTACACCCATCACCTCTAAGTTACCGAAGAGGGCGGAGGGATGATCGCCATCCAAGGAACTCTTTGGGTGTCAGAAGACTGAACAATGAAAATCACCATCAATCCCACTGGTACCCCCCCAAAAAAAGTTTGGTACCTAACAAAAGAAGATGAACAAAGTTATGCAATGTACACCTCCCTAGTGTGCCATGTGTTCTCCTGGTACACATCCTGGCCATCCATGTGATGTAAAAGAAAATGTGATTCATCAGACCAGGCCACCTTCTTCCATTGCTCAGTGGTCCAGTTCTTATCCTCAGGTGCCCATTGTAGGCACATTCAGCAGTGGACAGAGGTCAGCATAGGCACCCTGACTGAGCTACAGTAGCTTGTCTGTTGGGTTGTCTGGCCAGCCTCGCCCCCACCCTGTCATTTTTCCTTCCTTTGACCACTTTTGAAGAGGAAGAGATGCTCATGTGAGCCAGAATGGGCTGGGGTGAGTCTTGACTGGGATGCCGACTAGGGCTAGGCATGGCGGTATTTTGGTTTTGTTTGGGGGCGGAGCTAAAGAGAGGTTATTTAAGGATGGGGGCCATTTTGTGTTACCTTACTTTGTGTAGTTTGTCTCTCTCTCTCCCTGTTTGTGGTACTGGGTGGGGGTGGCGTATTTTTGTCACAGTTGAGGGGGAAGCTTACCAGGAATCTGGGGGGGGAGTGAATGCTCGGGGGAGAGCATTTGGTAGTGGAACGTTTCTGGTTGATGGAGCTTGGAACTGGGTCTGGGTTTGGGCATCCGGGTATGTCCTTCCTTGCATTGGTGGTACCTGGATAGCTTAGGGGAGCTTTGGTTGTTTGTTATTTATAAATGTTAATTATTTATGTTATTTATTGGAGCTCATTTTTGTAGTCATTGCCCTGTTTATGCACCTAGGTTTTGGTTTAAGGTTGCGTGGCAATGACTAGGTTAAATAAACCAGTTGTGTCCTTTTCGAAACCCAATTCTTGTGGTGTTTCGTTATTGAGAAGTGTAACTTGGGTGGGGCCTGGCCCGGGTATCGAGGGTACATCAGTCATTGGATCTCAAAAAA
This sequence comes from Spea multiplicata, assembly GCA_009364415.1. NCBI lineage: Eukaryota > Metazoa > Chordata > Amphibia > Anura > Pelobatidae > Spea > Spea multiplicata. Next base: position 7,970 of record VKOC01030157.1, read on the forward strand.
GGCACTGAGATAGCATTGCTAACAATAAGCAAAAGTGCAGACCTTCCTGTCACTCATTTAAGCTGTAGAGGAGCACCCAGGGGTAAAGAGGCTATATCTGATACTATGCACCAAAGATGAACCCATGTTTTAAAGTTCTAGGTTAGTCAAAAACTGAAGTAGTGTTCATTTGACTGCTTAGTACATACGATTTGCGTGAAGGTCAATTCTGATCTGTACCATAAGAATTACCGGTATTCCTTGTTGTGGTTTGGTACAAATCTTATACTGCGACCTCCACCTTATGCCGCTGAAGAGTTTTGGTTTGGGTGAGTAAATTCCATTTGGGCTATTCCTTGGTGTACATATGATGCACATTTGCAGTGAAAACTTGAATAATCAATCACATGTATAAAGCAGTTAGAGAGGGTATATTGATTTGTTGCACAGCTGCTGGGAAGTATGCCTGTGACACAAAGCACATTGTGGACCGTTAGCGACTGTCTGTACTATATTCAGTAAAGCCTGGAGCAGATCCGATGACATTGATGACCGCATGCTACTGTTCCCAGAATGTTCCTAATGCACAGATTTGACTTCCTGACTATACTTTGAAATGGATTAAATTCTTATATGCAGGTCAAGCAAGGACAGCTCTCTAGGGGTCTGCAACACAAAACATGAACCCAAGTTGTACGTGGTGATGAAAAGAAAGGAGTAGCTTCTGTCCCCAAATTGCACATAGATGGTTTAAAGGCAATATATATTGTAACTGAATGTCCTTTAAAGCACAAGGAATCAGTCAGAGATCTTTTAGAATAACTTGTCTTCTAGGGGAATATAAACGCCAGTTCCAGATCCAGATAAAATTGAAATATTTATTTTCTTCAAACCAGCAGCTTAAACAAAAATACAATATAAACAAAAATAAACCCTTGCTCATCTGAGCACTAACTTAACATAGGATTGTGTTTCCTCTCTAGGTTGGGGTGGCTTCCCCACCTCCCAACAAAACACTCCAAACAAACAAAATAAATCCAGCAAGGCTTTTTGTCCAGCAGCTCTCTTGGCTGGGAATAAGGAGAGAGAGTCAATTGAACCAAGCTGGGCTTTTTAAACCCTCCTGATTAGACCAGGTGAGCTGTACTTGGTCACCTGTAAATCCTGGTCTGGATCTTAAAAACCCTGAGCTTACCTTTAAACCATCTATGTGCAATTTGGGGACAGAACATCTTTTTTGTTTTTAAAATCAGATGTTGGATTAGGGGTGAAGTAATTACAAGCCACAATTAAGTCCAGAATCATGTCGTGTGTTTGACTTTTTGTCAATCATGGTATAGGCCTGTCAGAGCCGGACTATCGATCAGGAGGTGGCCCTTGGACTTTAAGACCAGCGATTGCCTTATGATCTAAGCGTGGCTGACAGCTGGATATACGTGTGGCTGCACACTACGCTTTTAAGTTCGGGCAATGTGTGGCCAGGCATATCCACCACTTGGAGCAGCAGATCAGGTGAGTGGCACTGTTGGCCACTGACCAGCTTTACATTTGCCTAGTGTGCCAGATGCCCAGTCTGGGCCTGACCCATGTTGTAAAGAAAAAAATCTCTTCTAATATCTTCAGATCCCAGTGTGTGTTACTTAAACTTTTTTTTTCTACAGGGATCCGCAGTTGACATAGATTCCTCACAGACTATTAATAAGACTAAAGATACAAGAGACACCTGTCTGAAATAAGGTTCCATGTATTTGGAACTGTGCAGCACTATTAAAACATTTAGACAATATCACCTGTGAAGATTAATAAACCATGACGGGAATTCCCCTTTGTTATAGAATGTGCCGCTGAGGCATAACCATGTTACTTGGAACTTAATTTGAGATAAGAAAATAGTGACCTCATGTGGACATTGTGAATAATGACATCTAGACATCTTTCACTTTTCCCAACGAAGTGTGTGTGTATTGTGGCAGTGTAAACCCCAGGGAGATGCTTATATTGGCATTTGGGTACAGGCGCTATCCAGAATGTAAATATGGGTCCCTGGGGTGGAGCAATTGGAGAGCAGGGTGGGCCAATGCTCCGTTCCCCCAATCTTTAGAAAATCCATGCCGGCTTTTCCAGGAGGCTAGAAGTCCACAGGATCCGGTCCGGGATTTCTATGAGGCCGGCATCAGGCACAGGTGCTGGGCGTTAAAAACCCCTGCAGCCTGATACTCAGGGAGACTGTTGGGGGAAGAGGAAGTTCCCTGTGCTCCCAGGGCAAGGAGAGGCCCTGAAGAAGACAATCCCTGAGCCAAGTGAAGCAATACCTGCCTGGACGTTTTGTGTGTTATCTGGGGGAGGTTTTCCAGAGCCTGGCGTAGCTGGGTCTGGCTGGGAGGTTGAGTTAGTGGGTGATTAGGCTGGTCAGTCAGGACCAGCATAGATCAGTTAGAGAGGGCTCCAATTGGGAGCTAGGTTTTCTTTTTATGATTTGTTTTTTGGGGGGTTTAAGCAATTAAAATAAAGCGCTGTTTTGTTCAAAGCTGGTGTTCCCGACTCTGATTGCTCTAGAGGACTGTGCTTAGGACCCCTAAATGTGACATGTATGGCCCTCATGCAATAGGGTTTGTCACAGTATATATATATATTCCCTTGGTGTGCTTGCAGAAGTTACAGATGTAATCATTATTTTCTACATTACATATATCTCTCCATCAGTGCACACATCTAATGTTCATCCGTCCCAGGATGAGCAATGAGCACACAAGAGGCTTATACAGATTGTGGGTTATGTGTAAAAAGTGAATAAGGTGCAACATTTGCTGTGGTTTGGATCATTCAGTTTGTTTTTCATGATGCTTTCAGATCAGAGAAATTTTGTACATTTTGCACTGAGGGTTCATACGTCCTGAAGATCTTGAAACATGACGAGTCAGGATGATAACATTTATTGACTGAGGAGAATTAGTAAACATGCTTTCAAGGCAACTTCTACAACAAAAAAGAAAAAATTCCCTTAATAGCGATAGTACATAGCAAACAACAATGCACAAACTAACACAGATTGCAAATAATGTTCCCTCTAATTTTTCTTGGGTGCTGTGCGCAGAAAATTTCTGTTGTGCAAAATTTTTCCCAGGGCCAAAATTTTGTGCGCACAACTACAGTCCATATAAAGTTGGTGGAGCTGGAAAAAAATCACATTGCAAGGGGGGGGAGCTATATATTTCCAACCCTTTTGACTCCATGGTCTATTCTAAAAGTGATGTGGTGTAAAACATTGATGTGGTGTAGGCCTACTGCTTCAGTGTCTGGCTTAGTATATAGGGATGCACCGAAATGAAAATTCTGGACCGAAAATTCAGCAATCACTTGACCGAAACTGAAAATGACCCCCCCTTTAAAAAAAAAACCCACTTTATTAAAAATAACACACCAAAATTGGACAAAACCCACCAACAACAATATTATATATATACACACATATATA
>VKOC01030159.1:0-17599 GCA_009364415.1 Spea multiplicata
TACATCAAACAATTAAACAATTAAAAATGGCAAAAAAGTACAGTATTTGTGGTTCTACAAAAAAACCTGGTAGTGAAGGGGTTAAGACGCATCAAATCAGAAAAATAATACCCGTTACGGTAAAGAGAGGTTTTTCTTAGCGCCTCAGGGCATAGTCAGTGCTTAGCACAGAATACAATACCTTCCGGTGACATAAAAGCGGTGATGATATGGAGGTTAAACCACAAGTTGCAACAAGGTATCCTGACATCTCGGTGAAAAAGAAATCCAGCGATCGCTTTGCAGAGGCAATTAACGCGAAACCCGCCGGTTGCCAGACAGGCACAAGTTGGCAAATGCCTAGCTGCTGGGCATGCATCACTTCTTACCTCATCGGTGAACGCGGGGGGTCATTTTGTGAACGAGTTGTGTAAAGGAAGGTGCTGTCCCAGCTACACCGCTCATTACAACACATCGCTGAATTCCCACACTCTACCCAGAAGGGTTTTTTTTAACTCAAATAAAATTTGCATGCTTCAGATTTTATTTGCTTCAATATAATATGATGCAAAAAGAAGCCACCGATAGATTGTTGGCACCGAACCTGAAACGGTTGACTTTGTCATCATGTTTGATGCAGTTCATGTTTTGTCTTGGGTGAAACAGCACTTTTAACTGTAGGAATATCAAAGTTCCAGGCTTTCCCCGATAAAAATCCACACGCTCGGTAGGCGTTCTGTATATGAAACGTCTCTTTCTACGTGCGCGGTATACTGTGTGGGTGTTCAGAACCTGCTTTTTCATCCATGACTGTCAAACTCCGGTCTCTGCCGTCGTTTTGTCTGTAAGGAATCCACCGTTTGGCTGTAGACATTCATGCTTCGCTTGTCTCAGTGATTCGCTTTATTGTCTGTAAACCTATAGAAAATCCTAACGTGAAAAGAATCAAAGTGCCATTTAACCAAAATCAAACAGAAACCGTTCCGGTCCATCCGCCTCGCAGATCGTTGGGGGGAAGAGGGCATTAGGGTTTGGGAGAGATCCATGTTATTCGATGGGCGCATCGCACTCCCACACCAGTGCTAATCCCGTTCTATTTGCTCGCTAGCTTGTGATAAAAAGGCCTGACGTAATATTTTATGAAAAGATAGCGAAACTAATTTAACCTTAACATCCTGGGTAAACATTAAAAGCTAGGTGTCTCAAGGTAACACAAACACAAGTTCATTGTTGTGTTGGGGAATGGTGGTAGAAGTGGGATACCAGCCAACAAACATCTATAAAGTAAGAATTAGGCGAAGAATAATTAATTGTTGTGTTGGTAAAATGGTGGTAGAAGTGGGATATTAGTCAACAAACATTCATAAAGTAAGAAGTAGCTAAAGAATAATTAATTGTTGTGTTGGTAAGAAGATGGATTTTAGTAAAAAATAAATAAAATTAAAAAAAGGAATATGGAACAGGTCTGTGATGTGTTTGTAGCTAAATCTTTTTTTTTGTTAATATATATAGAACATTAATTTAATTTAATTTCTTCATAAAAGAAGGGTGAATATTTAGCTTTACAGAAATTACTGAAATTCTGCTCGTTGATATATTTCAAATGATATAAGGAATCCCTTATTATAAAAAATTTTCCATGTATAAAAAAGAAGAGAAGTCATAGAATTGTCACAATAGGTACCTGGGGAAAAAAATACTTTTTTGTCCTGAAAAAAAAATCTCTGATTTTAATATACAAATATAAAAAGGTAATATAAAAAACATATTTTTTACATTTTCCCAACAACCGATAAAAGATTCAGGGAGATAAATTAGCGGAATTCCAGTTTTCTGGATCTTTTTTATGCACAGTCGTTGCCATTGGCAGTTTTGGCAGAGCGTTGTATTAGAGAAGTTCTTAACATAAATGTTCTTTTTGATTGAGGCTTCTTCCTGGCAGGGATGCCGTAAATTGTGCGATTAGCTTTCATGTCATACGGCACTGCGTGTGTGATTGAGTACACGTTCGGCGGCAGCTAATGTCTTGACAGGCTCATCCCGTGACGTAAGCTACGTGGCTTTGCCTCGCGGCCACATAAATGTGGTTTACATTCCTGCGAAAAACAAATCACCCCGCTCAGATCCCAACCTGCACATATATACATTAAATAAACATGAAGATTTAGTGTGGTGGTTTGGCCAAAGCACTCGAGCTCACCTGCCGTGTCAAGGCACCCCATGGGAGGAGATAAAAAGAACAGCGTTATTTGGCTAGAACAAGGTGCCTGTGCTTCTCGACATAAACACCTGTGATAACAACGGTATATACCAATTCCAATTAACCCATAATAGGGTGTTAGGACACCATTATTGGGTGGGTGCGGTTGAAGGTAGGCATGGGTTACCTACACAGCTTCAATGCAACGCTTCCCAACTGCCGACCCACCATCCCCACTGCCGACCCACCATCCCCACTGGCCGAACCTCACGTCCCGCACTAGCCTGTGACCCACCATTCTCCCCACTGCCGGCCAACGCTCCCAATGCCCGACCCACCACCCACTGCCGCCCACGCTCCCACTGCCGACCCGCCATCCCCACGCCCTCACACTCCCCACTTGCCCTACACGCTCCCCAACTGCCTGCCCACCCCCTCACCGCCTTGCACCTCCCACTGCCTGCCCCCACTCCGCACTGCCTCCCCACGCTCCCCACTGCCTGCGCAACCTCCCACTACCTAACCAGCCCCACTGGCCTGCCCACAGCCCACTGCCGGCCCACGCTCCCTCGCCGACCCACATACTCCAACTGTCTGCCCACGATCTCCATTCCGATCACCTACGAAACCAGCATAGTGGGCAGCTCAACATGACATCGTAATAGACTGTCCTGTGGGAAACAAATCACTTAACCCAACAACATTCTAGCGGAGAGCAGGAACAAGTAAATGTTAATGTCAGTGGGAATTGTAGCTGAACTTGGAAGATATTTGCCTCTGCAGAATCAAATTTGCCTTATTCATCACGTGTCATGTGACACAAAAGCTGGCACTGGTAGGCTGTTGCCATAGAAGTCGAGAGAGCACAACAGATCTGCTAAGGTATATTTGCTCAGCATGCTAGAATAATGTTAATATTTTGTGTAAGTGGATCAGCATCTTTAAATGGTCATTATCTGTTTCGGGCGAGTCTATCGCCAAAACTCAGGCCCCCCCCATCTGGAAACCATACATTATGCCCTGCGGCCATAGTTTACATTTCATTTTCTCTTCTAATTACCTGAAAATGGCCGCTCTCTGAATCATAGTAATGAAATAATTTGGTTTTGTTTAAATAATTCGGAATGGTTCCTGAATGCTCTCTAGATTGATCGATGTCATTTTTAGGTTTTATGAGAAAATGAACAGTAAATGATGCACAATCATAATATTTTCCCAACTAACTGCTTCTCGTTGGCATTTATTCCAAAATACTTTTTATTTTAGGAGCTTTTCTAGGCTTTGAAGGCTTTTTACGATGTGGCTCCTAGGAAATTTTGACGCATTCCGTAAAATTCTGTTCACAAAGCAGACTATAAAATTCTACAATACTGTAAAGACAGGGATGAAAATAGGATTCTACAAACTGCCCCAAACTAAAACGCCTTGGAAAAAATATCACTTTCTGTAGCTCTTTAATAACAATTAAAGGGTCAATCCACTTTGGTGTGTTTACGTTTTTATATGGAGCCCCTTGTAAATGCGTGGGGGGATTCTGCAGAGCCCCCTTCTACGTTTACCTCACTCACCACCCCACCTCCTAGGTTTGCTACGTGTGAGAGTTCCAAGGGGCAGCTCCGATGAGACCCCAATCTCAGTAGTCTTGCTTTCACGCGGGATCCACAGAGGGTGAGATGTGCTGCAGATCTTGAGCCAGACCCGGACTGGGCATCCGCTCGGGGGGGGGCTGCTGCCGGACACCACCTCATACAGACCCAATCTGTCTCACCCGCTGCAGGTCGGGGGGGCACAGCGTGCTGCCCACCGCTGGATATGCCCGGCTGCACGCTGCAACTGCACATATCCAGATGCCAGACGCACGGAGCTGCAGCTTCTCCCAAAGATAAAAGCCATTATATTTCAGTAGAATATAACCTATGTGTCCTTCACTGGTAAGGCTGCATGGGGCACTAGAGTGTCCCTTTAAAGACTCCAATGATCAAGCAGAATCCAGTTACTTAAACCGGTTACCAGCACACGGCGCTTGGGGCTATTGGCACGGCTTTCTGTGCAGAATGCTGTTTCCAATATCCGAGGCATGCTCTGCTTCTCTTTGAGGCGTCCTCGGGAGACAGAGATAATAACTCACCTTTTGTGCTCGTATGACACCGTTGGATGGAAGGTGTCTTTTAAGTATGACATATTTCCTTAATACCCAGGTGGTTAAGCACTTCCAGACCGTAAGAATGCAGAACTCACGCATCTGGAAAATGTTGATGTCCTCTTGATGGATGCGTAGAACTTTTTTTTTTTCCCCAAAATTGTTTTTTTTTTTTTTTAATCTCAGCCGCTCCATAAAAATAGGTCCGACAGACACAGACGGCGTTCTGTCAGCGTTCATGCAGACACTAAAGAACAGGGCTTGCTCTTGGCTTCGAGTAGAGAGGCAGAGGGGGCAAAGCCAGCCAAAAAAACTTTTAGCCAGAATCGTAGTCTCTGCCGATTCCAGGAAGGGCCGGGATGGACCCGCAATTCACGCTGCAGACCGTCTTTCTAGGTGGCCGCAGATGCAAACGTTTCACCCGCATGGGACCTTATTGTCTCCTGTGCTATAATTTGGGCTTGGATCTTCTCTAAATGGCTATTTATGGTGAAAGTAACAAAGTATCCGCGTTGAGTGTTGATGGGGTTTACTGTAAGCGCGTTTATACCCCGTTCCAATATGTAATGTACTGGGTGTGTTATTCTTTTGCGGTATTCTTAAGCCAGTAATTGTCGTTTTGTTGCCATCCAGGAATAGCTGCCAGTGAAAAAAATCCACAAATGCCAGGAATCTGCTTTTTATATCGCAGTTGTTTTTATTGGCCAGACGCTGAACTTGGTGAAATGTGAGGTTCCCGTTGCGGTGCTGCCGGTGAACTCGTCGATGACGCGAGACCGCTGAGCCGCTTCGAGTTCAGCTTCTCGACTTCTTGGTGTGGCTTGCGAGCCCTAAGGCTATTAGCGAGCCGATTGCGAGTTCCCGAGTCGGGAGAGGACAAAGTTTGACCTTTTAGTTAATTGCAGCGAATGAAGCATTCCTCCGAATGCTTTATATGAAAATGTACGGCTCGGAGGAAACATTTAAATACATGAAGGGATTTAAGAAAGGAGAGAGAGCGTAATTTAGAGGGTGAGAGGTTCAGATGTAATGTAAGGACGTTCTATGTTACTGAGAGGGTGGTAGGTAAGTGGAACAGCATCCCAGCAGAAGTGGTAGAGGCTTATACAATGAGAGAATTTAGCCAATCAAATCAGAGCTTACCTCCAGTTTCTGACTGATTGATATATTGGTAAATATGAAGACGGTTATGATCGGTCTCCTGTTAAGTAACAAATTCACCCAGAAAGTGACTTTCTTACTTTCCCTGCCTGAATTTCTGTGTAATTGAATTTTCTTCTATACTTGACCACAGGTGTTTGTAGATCTTTATTCCGCGCCTTCTCGTTGTGGTTTTTATTGCTGTGTTCTGGGTTGCGCGTTGGACAACAGCTTCCCTTTCAAGAGCGTTGGAGTTCCCGTGGGGCCGAGCATGCGCCTCTGGCAACGTGAACTTACACCAGTTGCTTTTAACAGCTAGCATCGTATGAAAAAAAAAGCCATTTCAGTATTAATGATGTGCACAATAAACGGCCTAAAACCTGCAGTTCTGGAATATTACGGCGCTTTATAATCTGTGTTTATACTCATGGATTGGGCAATAGAATCTGCTGATCACCCCGACGCTCCTTTTCAGATGTATTCTAGATTGTAAGCTCTTTGAGCAGGGCCCTCCTCACCCGTGGTCTCTGTAAGTCAATTTGTTCTGTTACACACTACTTGTTGTGTCCTGTCTACCCATTGTACAGCGCTACGGAATTTGATGGCGCTATATAAAACAATAAATAATAATAATACTGGGGCATCTCGCCTGAGCTGATTAAAATGTGGGGCCCCAGACCATGACCATCAAATGTAGCAAATCGGACAGTAAGAGTAACCCCATGTTCTAAGATGCCAAGGTTCTCCGCATAGCTAATAGTTAAAAATAGTCAGTCCTTGACATTGGGGTTAAACCCGTAACCGGACGAGCGTGTACACTCACCAGAGGATTTTAAATATTTTCAATCCCATAGTAAGCAATACCGGATTCTGCTTGTGAATTATTCATGTTTACTGCCCTTACTGTAGCAATAAAAATCTATTTTATGCGCAATCCTACTAATGACATATAGGTAATCCCGAGTGCCACCTACAGATTCCAGGGGTTAATTACGTGAGTTTTTTTTTATATGTATACCGGTGTGTGTGTGTGTATATACAGTGTATATATATGTGTGTGTATATATATATATATATATATATATATATATATATATATATATATATATATGTGTGTGTGTGTGTGTGTGTATATATATATATATATATAATATATATATATATACATATAATTGCCAGTATTTTTTCTTAATTTTATAGAATTATACGTCCGCCATTAAATTTTACGTATTGAAATCTCAGCATTTCTTTAACATTGTTCCGAACTGTTTCTTTATCTTTGGTTCTTGTAAAAAAAAGGCTAAATATTGAATTATTGCATATTTACAATAATTGTCCCCATGCACAAACACAGTCCGGAGTTAATATCTATTTTTCTTTCTTGTAAACTTTTTTTATTTATTTCTTTTGACCTGGTTTCCAATTTTACAAGAAAAAAAAAACGTACAAAAAGAAAGTAGTTCTGCTACTCCAAAGTCCACAAGTCTACTACGCACCCTCAGCTTACCCCCATCTGTCCCGCAGGTTCTCGTGTTTTATATGAAGACCACTAAATAGAGATTGGAGTTCCCTCGGGGGGGGATTTTTAATGCCGACGAGTCCCTACCCTTGCTTGTTTTCTGCTTGACCCTTAAACTCTGATAACACAAGGGACATCTGTCTAAACTCTGGCAGACTTCCTCGGATTAAGTCATCTGCAAGACAAGTGGACATGCGAATACTTAGTGTTTGCTACATGCCATCAAGTGGGAAGGAATGTGAGGCGCGCATGCCACCAACCCGCTACACATCCTCACCGCTAACTCCTATTAAATGCATTCATCCGTCCGCCGGGGTCTGACGGTCATTGGGACTCGTGTTCTAAAATCTGCCGTGCTTCGTGTCGTTTCTATAGGGATAAGAAATGTACAGAATGGCCAATTCTAAAATATCTGGAAATACGTTATATAACGCTCTCAATGTGGCGTAAATGTCATGGATGTTCAAATAATTTCATTATTACACATTAAAACGTGATAAACCCTTTTATTCTGATAATTTGAAATTCACAACATTGCTTGCCAACACGTATCTTTTTACAATTTATTTTTTTTAATTGCATTTTTTTTTATTTGAAGGTTCTCCAAACCGGCTCCAATGTTTCTTGATGACTCCTTCAGAAAATGGGCAAAGATTCGGGAATATGTCCCTCCTTTCGGAATAAAAGGACAAGGTAACAGCTGCATGCCTGATGGACCATGCTTTCTGAGCAAAGAAATGGCTATAAAATTCTGTATATATATATATATATATATATAATATAATAATATATATATATATATATATTTAAAGATTTTTTATTTTTTTAGTACAAATTAATTTTTGGGGCTTTTTTTAAAGCCCCTCTTTATTTTGATTAGAATAGGACCATTTTAGTTGTGAGATGCATCAAATGTGAAATATTTTTAGAAAAAAGACAAATTATAATGTATACTTTGCATATCTTAAAAATAACCGTATTTTATTTAGTCCTTTGCCAAACAATATGCTTTATTGTTCCTTTGTGTTGGCAGCTACAGGTCATATGAAATATTAAATGCTTTATGTGAAAGATGAAATAAAATATTAAATGCTATATGTAAAGGATGATTTTTTTTAGTGAATTACCCTGATTCTGTTAATTTTTGTTGGCCTATAATGCAGTCACCAACACATCTGTTACAAAAATTTTAGCCGCAGAATTTTGGATTAACTGAGTTAAATTCTGCAGTCCTGAATTCTACGGAACCCAAAACCCGCTACACTGTAGCCTCTTCCACCGACGGCGGGTTAATGGGGGCATTCGGCACAGGCGATGATGGTCTCGGGGGAGCTTGAGATCACCGGAGTTCCAGAAGTCAATGTGTTGACGTCTCTCCACTTACTGTACCAGGTCTGGGAGAATTCAACGAAGACAATAGGTCTACAGAAAGCAGTCAGGGAGCTCCCTCATCCTTATGTCCCTCATCCGTCTCCCAGAACGAACCTACGGTGTCACTTTTATTTATCCAGTAGCCGCGGACGGATGACATAAAAAGCCACCGCCATGTCTGGTTCCATTTGTTTCAGCGGAGGAGCTTCCAGATGTTCTCCTTGCAGTTTGCTGAAGATGGAAGTTATGTAGCTCTTTCCATCTGTACCATGAACTCATCCACAGGTTAAACCAACTAGAAAGTTTCTTTTGTTGCCAAGATGACAAATGCGCCAGTGTCCTCTGCCTCCCCGGTGTGCTACCCGATCTGCCTGATTTATGTGACATTTCTAGTCTTTCAAGGGGTCATCTGGGGTGACGATCATTTGTTTACCTGCAGAGTAGCCGAGCGTGAAGTTCTGACTGCCGAGCAGATGAGCTCCTATAACCAGCCCGGTGTTGTCTTAACCCGGAGGATGTTTTTCTGCCGCTACAGATGTGCGCGTGTTTTTATACATTCGGGTCGCACGCCACCTGACAGAATTCTGCGCCTTTCAAAGTCGGAAACTTTTCTTCCCCCGAGTTGTCTTTTGCGAGCAAAGCCCGGCTTGGCGTCTACGGAGCGGCTCTGCCTGCTTCGGTGAATTTCATTCTGTAATAAACGCAGCGTTAGGAGCATCATTCCGAGTACTGCAACCGCCTGAACCCTTCTCAGAAATACGCGTAATCATGTACACGTATGTCTCGTTTATTGTTTGCCAGGAACGTTTGATTGTCACGTGACAAAAAAGCAGGGACTGATTGGTTAATAGAAACATAGACTCTGACAGCAGGTCAGACCCGTTTTCCCTACTATAAAGACTCAAACCGTAATCAGACGTTGGTCTCCTCTTAGATTCAGGAAGCTGTATCTCTATCCCATGCATGTTTCATTTCCCTTCCCTCTTCCACTAATGATGGCAGGCCGCTCCACTTATCTACCACCCTCTCAGTGAAGTAAAACCTCCTTACATTTTTAGAATGTTGCCACGTAAACGTTACCGTCGGCGATCTTAATGTACCGTCTATCGTTGACGACATCTCCCGTTTCCTACATGCTTTCCACCGATACACTGCTTTCCCTCTCTTACCCCGTGTGGGATTTTTCAACTGCAATTAAATGACATTTCCAAATTTTCACGACAACCTACAACATAGTTCATTGTTGCCGACGCGGCCTCGGCTCCGCTTGGCTCCCCTTGTCTTCCGCAGAATGTAATAAGTGCCTGAGAAATGACAGTCCGAGACAATCGGAGCCTGTTGGCCGCTCTCGGCCCGGGCTGGAGATAATTGGCGTAACATTTCTCGCAAGCTTACCCAGTCCGCCACGCCACCGGACAAATGAATTTTACATGAACAGCCGACGGGCAGCACAATAGTGCAATTGGGTTGACGTGCGCCACGTTGCGTGCAGCTTTACATTGAAGAAGGATTCGTTCCAAGAGTTCATACTCTTTCTTTCTTCTCATTTTTTTTTTTTACGAGCCAACATCAAGGAATCTTCGGAAGATGTCCGTAGAAAAATAAAAAATCATGTTCAAGAATTAAAAATGAGCATTGCGGCAGTGCACGACCCTGCGTGACCTTGGCTGTGACCTAAAGAGCCAAGAAATGGTCTATCGGCCAAAAAGACTTCATAGAAAACCTAGATTTTGTGAATGAATTCCTTGTTTTTGTAACCTCTGTTCATTTGGATTCATAGTTACATAGTTAGGCTGAACAAAGACGCGTCCATCAAGTTCAGCCTTTCCCAGATCTGTTTGTTTATCGCTGCTGATCCAAAAGAAGGTTAAAAACCCCAGTTGTGGCTCTTTCATATTTTGCACAAACTAGGGGAAAAAAATCCTTGATATCCCTGAGATACATTGCAGGATAAGTAGCTTGTATGCCCCTACTTCTCCAGAAACTACCATTCCCATGATCCAGGGAATTGTTTCTCCGCTGGTAGACAGTATCTGGTGCAGAAGCTTCCATTGGAGTGAAAGCATCTCGATGATCGACGGAGACCGTCTACTTTTCTGACGCCCGCTGTTTTCCACCGGGTTAAGAACTATCCATAGGTCATCACGTCCCTGGTGATTTTATTGCCGTATATAAGGATTATAGTGGTTTTTTTGGCAGCTGTATGGACTCGCCAAATGCGCTGGCCATCAGCAAAAATGTCCATGGATCTACTAACGAGTTATAAGGAATCTTTACAGATCGCATGCATTCAATGATATTTGGTAGGAAACTAGAACTGAACATTTTAACAAAAAGTAGTATTTTTTCTTTTTAGCCGATTATTCATTCATTTGTATTACCGGGAAAATATGTGGCGTAAAAAGGACATTCATGAGTTCCCAAAACCCTGGGTTCTGCTACATACTCTGGTATATTTGATCATGTGTTGATACAAAGACACGAGTTGGCCAGCCATGCGGTTGATGATGTTGAGACGATTGATCTGTTTGTTCTCGGATGGTTGGATCAGGTTGGAACGTGGTATATAACAGCGCTGGGGACAGAGTTAGCACTCAGCTTAATGAACTTGTCCCTGTATCAGGTTCCTCTTAATCTACGATGAAAAACGAGCTTGTTTATTAACGGCTCTTATCAAAGCGAAACACAGCGAAGGGACTTATCGGTGCTAGAAATGGAGGCCGCCTGATTCTAGATCCCGCACTCGAGCAGAGGAGATCCAGAAAAACCTGAAACGTTTAATTTTTTTACGCAAGAAACCGTAACTCCGTGTCCTTTAATCTTGCTCTCGGTGAGGCCGGCTCTAATGCGTTGTTTTAAGGGATAACTCACCGCTCGCGAATACTGTTGGGGAATTTTTCCTTTTAAAATTTCCTTCCAGTGCGTTAATTTGTGATTGTCTGCATTACGTGCAGAAAATTCCCATATTTGTGTTTCCGCAGGAAACTCTCTTTTTTTAACGTTGATTGGAGGCAGATGCAGTGTGCAGGTCCATATGGAAGAGACGCACATAGCATGAAAGAAATTGCGAAGCGTCGCTGTCCGAGTGAGTCAGCTCGGACCCCTTCCGGCTAAATAACTTATTTCAAATATATCCGGAGCCGCTGTACAAGACGGCAACCGCCACCTCCAAAGCTTCTGGAATTATTACGTTATTAAATCGACCTAATTAAATAACCATTAGGATCTATAGCAGGGGTGTCCAACCTGCGGCCCTCCAGCTGCTGCAGGACTACATCTCCCATGATGCTCTTTCAGCAGCTGGAGGGCCGCAGCTTGGACACCCCCGATCTGTAGTGATAAAGGGATATATGTGAGAAGGAGCCGGATCATGGAGGGTTTTGCGTGAACTTGGACGGCAAATGAAGCCTAATGGGAGAGGAAAGCCATCCTGACGACACCATTTTCTACAAATGTGTACAAAAAAGCAGGTTTCTTTTACACGCTTGTTAACCCCCTAAAGGACAATGGGCGGCCCCTAAACCCATTTTGTCATTAAGGGGTTAAAGCATGCAGAAGGTCAGTTTTATTATTTTTTACCCTAAAAGGCAGCAAATACATCCCAAACGGTATAATATTGTAACATTCACACCGATCACACCAACGCAGCGTTATTTGTTTTACACGAAGCCGCGGTGGTCGGCACGGCGTCTTATTAACATGTTTATGACGCTTCTGGCCTTTCTGGAGCTCCCAAGTAAAACGTCATAAATCCCTACATTTATTTATTTTTCATTCACATTTAATATGTTTATAGGGAAGCATTTTTTTCAATAAAACGCATCGCCGTCTGTTGATAGCATTGTTTGCGCACGGTGCGAGTATGAGGCTTGGAACGATGCCATCGAAGTAAGCGAGGGAATTTTCATTAACATCATTGTTCCTGCGAAGGTTGCCAAGAAGGCAATATCTGGATGCGTCATCTGGCAGCCTGATCCGGGAGCTTCTTGCCGAATGAAGTCCGTGTCAGAGACCTCTCTCCGCTCTCTCGGGATTCACTGCCGGGATGTCTCGGGAGGACGAGTCACGGCACACGTTCCCCCTGACGCGCCGCTCTCTGTAAATGAAAGCGGGGTGGAAATGGCTGGTGACATGTGGGATCCTGTAGAATAACCCACATAATCTCCTGCCTTCCGCTTATTAGATTATCAAGAGCGATTCCACCGTGCGCTGCTCATATTAAACGCCTTATTAGTCATCTCTAAGGGCCAACATACATAGCTTCTGGGATTAATTAAATATATAATATATAAAAAATATTTAATATTTCATTCCCCTTGTCGTTGGACACTTGATGCCCTCCACTTACATACCTGGTATTATCTAGTTGGAAAGAATGCCATTGGAGATACATACATACATACATACATACATACATACATACATACATACATATATACATACATATATACATACATACATACATACATACATACATACATACCATATATAATACATACAACATACATATACATACATATATACATACATATATACATACATACATACATACATGTAATGGAAATATATTAATATGTCAATATATCTACGCTAGGATTCTAGCTTTTGTGGACGTCCATGAGAAGGATATCTTTCCCCTTTCCCTTATATTTAGAATAGCGGTGAGTTCCGTAGCGGATACATTGGTTCGCGCATGAACTCCGCCATCGGTCGACGTTTACCGTTTCTTTAAAGGCACCGGACCCAGTGTTACCGCTCGCGTGTTCGGGATAGTATGATTAGCACCAGCGCGATGCGAAACGTGTGTTAATGCGTGCGAATGCCAGGAAGAAGTAATGGTTGGGAATCCTCCAGGTACCGCGGATCTGTTTCTCCCACAAGCTGGCTGAGAGCGTTGGATGCTGTCATTTAACAACAACCGTCTAATCCTTGTGTGTTATTTCCCTGTCTGCATTGTTCATGGAATTGTCCTCACTTCACCCCCTGACACCAAATTATCTGTTGTTTCTTTTTTTTTCTTTATTTGCAGATAACCTAATTAAAGCGATTTTGTCCGCCACGAAAGAATACCGCCTGACACCTGCGCTTGACAGGTAAGCAAATCAAAGGCACCAGTGGACGTCTCACGATGTTCTCATAACGTCTCAAAACATCTGTAATTACTGTTCAGAGGAGCCTATTGTTTAAAGTTGGCCCGCGGAACTGCTTTACGGTACGAGATCCGGAGTCTAGATAAATATACTGCCGAGCGGATACATTTTACGGGCTTTGGGAAGCTGTTTCCAGGGCAGAAAGGCAGAATGTGAAGGCAAATAAAAACCTACCTACCCATCCCATCTCCCCATCAAAGGGACCGGGCCGTATGTATGTCCCACGCGTGTTTAAATTCCCTTACCGTAGTAGCCTCTGCCACTCATGCTTGGAATATGTTCCATGTATCCACCACCCTCTCACTTTGAGGACCACTCATGATGCCATAGCTGGTTCTAGATCCTAGTGCTCTTCGGCTTCCTATCCATCCTATGCTATAAAGGTGTCCTTTAACCAGATCTTTTCCCGTCCCTCTCAAATGAACCTGCGCCGGTGAAATTACCCCTTTGGAAGACAAACAAACAAAAAAGCAAAGTTTCCTTAGCAGAATTGAAGATGTAATGTAGATCACCCCCATGTATAACAGCAGCGCCCCCAGGACTTTTAATGCCATCTGTTTAATTTTTTTAACCCCTTCCGGACCGGCGTTGGAAAACTGGGTCTTCACTTGAAGACCGCAGTTTTTTTTTAAATATTTAAATTCCGTGCTTGTGATTCGCTGCAAAGCGATCACGTGCACGGAATTGAGGGGGAGTGGCTGCTACGGATCGCGGGGACACCCAGCGGTCAGTAGCAGCCGCCCCTCGCGATCCCAGCGTTCAAAGCGACGCTGGATCGCGTATCATCAATGACGTACCTGGTACGTCCCGGTCTGCCGGTGACCTTTGACTCGGAAGTACCAGGTACGTCCCGGTCCTGAAGGGGTTAAAAAAACCTTTCCATTAATATTATGAGTCTTTAAATAGAACAGCTGCTTGTATCTACGAAGATAGATCCTTACGTTTGATGTGATTTATAATCGGCCTGGCCGATCATCAAAGATTCGCGGCAGGTGACGGCGCTTGAATACCCCGTGCGTCTTTAATACCGCGAAGAGGGGCGGAATCGGGCGTTCCAGTGACTTTCAAACATGCGCAGGCCCATTGAGTAGACATTTCTTTTAAGCCGGGTTCTTGTATCAGCTCGGAAATCCATTCTGACCTTAGTCATCCTGTCGTTTCAATAGAGTGCGGGGTGGCTTTTGAAATAAGAGGAGCTGCATTGTGTTGACTGATTATTGCATTCTAAACATCTATAAATTCTCTTTGTTCTCTGATGCTGCTAAGGATGCGATTGCGCCATTTTCGTGTTCCCAAATATAAACACACTCACAAAAAAAACAGGTTAGACGAGATGGAGGTGAAAAGGCCACCGAAGGGTTGCCGTTAAACAGTGGCGGCCGACCTTGTGTCTCTTTAACTGCTTTTGAACCGGTAGTTGGCTATTTTCCGTCAGTATAGAAGGTCCAATAATATCATTGCCCAAAAAAACAGTTAAAGGCGAGAAAATATAAACACGTGGGCCATAATGTCTAAACACGTACCAAAACTTACTGCTGTGGAGAACCACTGAAGAAGAGCAGAAAGGATCCAGACTTGTCGGAAATGCTGCAAGTTGTTGCAAATACTCACAAGTGCCCCCTGTGGACAAATAATGAATTGCATATTTAAAAAAAAAGTTGGTCAACGGGTTCTCTTACTGATGTCGTATATTCTTGAACACAGGTGGTTCAATGAGAATTATCTAAAAAGCTATTAGGGGTTATTTGGACTGATTGAGAAGTTTAATACAAATAAGTCATTAGGTAAATCCTTTGCGTTTCTGTTCAGTCGTCATCTGATCAGCTAAGTGTAGATAGATTGGCTCCAGCTTTAGGAATGGACGATTCGTGTTTCGATGTGGAAAGGAACTTTGTTTTTTGCCGCCACTAAATATTAAAAGGGAAAGTATCTCTTAAAAGCATCTCTTAAAGTTGAGATTGTGAGCAGACTTCGCTCCGCACGCATTCGGCATGAAATAAGATGACATAAAACGTGGAATGCGATAACTTTCAGTCTGTGAAATATTCAGCGTTTAGTAATAATTGATTCGCATTCCGCAAAGAAGGGAATCTGCGCCAACGCGGGACAGCCTTCCAGATTCCGGCCCATTCACAAAAAGAATCGAGGTATGAGATGGCTGTGGATTAGAAGTCACAGCTGGGTTGCATTACAGACCCCGTTCATTTATCTCGCCCATAATTCAGTGCATTTAGTCTTATTTAGTCATTGCTTTACCAGAATGGAAAACATTAAGACTTCCCGCATTTCCAAGCAGGTCCTGGAAACGTCTGAAGGTGTAAAACATCAGCAAATGGCAGAACAAGAATAAAGCCAAATTCGCTTTTAAAGGGCCCATCTAGGGCGGAGAGAACGTATCGTCTAACCGGGCCACGATATACATTTACTTACACCTAGGAAGCTTTTCTAAACTTAAAACCAGTCCTTTTCGACGACCTTAATCCAAACTAACGGACACAAACATTTTATAATGTGTAATAAAATCTACCCGAAGAAGTTTGCCCCTTACAGGCATCCTGAAAAAGACGTTCAAAGATTGTTGGGGAGGTTTTTTTATCCCTAAATACAACGAAACAAATCATACTAACTGAACCATTCAACGATCGCGTTTACTGCCCTCTTTAGTAACGGGTTTGCTTGTTAGGGGACGTTTTTAAGTATTTTATTTGATCCGAGACGTGCACTTTTTTTTTTCTTTCTATAATCAGCCCGTTATGTCTATGACATCAGATGACTGAATGCATTTCGAGATAAATTACAAACATCCCCTTTAACATTTATGTAACAGCAGAACACTCTGCGGAAAGTCAATGAAAACCATTTGTCTCGAGGACCCGTAATTGAAAAAATAAGGCCATTAGGCGCCGGCCGTTAGATTTACGGTAAATAATTCCGAGTGAGGTCCGCTGTTTTCTGTCGCGGGTGGTCAGACTAAAATACCCAGCACCTGAAATTAATATATCAGCGTTAATATTCTGTCCGTCTTGTGTAAAGATGGAATTAATATGCTATAGCGTGATTACCACATGGGTTTATGTACAGGTGTAGCCATGGTTACTGTTACAAAGTATCCGGGCCTTCTAAACCGCGTCTGATCCACCGCGTGCAACTCGGCCGGTCATCTATCGGATTGTTACAGTCGCATCCAGCTAATCGTTTACTTTAGTTAGTTGGTTTATCTACACTACTGTTCAAAAGTTTGGGGTCACTCATCGGCTTCCATGGAAAACAAGAACATTTCTGGCTGTAACATAATTTAAACTTAAAACTGAGTACAACGTGCCAGTGGAACACAGGAGTGATGGGAGTGATAAATTGGCAACCCAGATGATGGGAGTGATAAAGGCCATTGGGACCAGGACTGATGGAGGGAGTGCATGCGAGTGATAAAGGGCCATTGGAACACAGGAGTGATGGGGCCAGGAACACAGGAGTGATGGGAGTGATAAAAGGCCATTGTCCACCTATGAAGAGATTCCATTAAAAATCAGCCGTTTCCAGCTACGATTGTCATTTAAAACATTTAACCCCGTCTGCGCTGGATTGCTGATCCATTTCGTGTTATTTTAATGGACAAGAATTTCTTTCAAAACCAAGGACATCTTTAAGTGACCCCAAACTTTTGAACAGTAGCGTGCTCGTGTCCTTCTGAATCACTGACACGTGGGTTAGTAACATCCACCAGCCATTAATATCTCTCTAGACTTGCTTGGCATGATCTGCTGATGGCTGGGACCTCCCTGGTTTTGCTCCGTATGGCCGAGGGTTTGATTGATGTTGATTTCTGGATATTTTGGACAATGACGAATTCACCTGGCTGGAATCCTGTAAGGCAGTCTGACTAATTAAAATGCATATTTCTCATCAGCTTAAACTGTCGGCGATGCATTATCGTGGGGAACGGAGGCATTCTCGCCAACAAGTCTCTGGGATCTAAAATCGATGAGTTCGAAGTTGTTGTCAGGTAAGCCAAAAATTCATTTGTGAGATAAAAACAATGAAATCCAGCACTAAAACCCATCTAATGACTTATTTTTATGGAAAACAAAACCTATATATAT
>VKOC01030163.1:0-15845 GCA_009364415.1 Spea multiplicata
TCTCCATTGAAGCACAGCATTGACTGATATTTAGTCCCCACAAGCTTGTGGGGACTAATATTAACCCCTGCAATGCTGCGATGGGGGTCAACACACCACCCCCTTCCCTGAAGCTGGCTGTGGCAGCTGAAACCCAGATTGCAGATTTTTCTGCAATCGCGGTTTCTGCCTAGAGAATCACTCCGTGGGAGTGATGGTAGGCTTGGGGGCGGGCTCTGAGCGGCTCCTGGGCTCTGGGCAGACAGAAGCAGCAGCGCCCCCACGATCGTGGCGATTTTTGGAGGAGAGGTACGTGGTACATCCCGGTCTACCGGTGACTGTTAACCAGAAAGTACCAGGTACGTCCCGGTCCTGAAGGGGTTAACAAGGCATCAGTTATGCCAAATAAACCCCAAATCCTGCCACCACGATTTTGATACCGGATTCGTGAGCTATCCAAATTAAAATATCTATTTCTCTCTCTATATATAGATTAACCAACGCGGGCAAACAACATATATATATATATATCCTCTAGAAATTAGGTAGTAACAATTTGGTAACGTGTTATCCTCTTAGGGTTTGTGGATATCAATATATATATATACAGGTCAAAGACAGATTTGGATTATGAATATTTTAATAAAAAAAAGACAAATGTTACACCATGCCACAATTACAAAAAACAAGACATACAAAAGAAAACTAAAACAGCAAACAGTTCTTAAAAACAATAGGACTTAAACCGCAGGACCCTCACTCGCAAGTTTCTTCAATAAACTGGCCTGTGGAAACTCCTTAAATCCAGATGGTGTTCCAATCAGAGTATATCATGGAGTTCTTCTTTGAGGTGCCTTGCCCCTAAATCAGACTCTTTTTCAAGCAAACACCCCTCTGGCCACATTACCAATTATATGACACCTTTTCCAAGAATTGGTTCGCATCTTTGATCTGCCAATAAGTTATGGTGGGGTAAAGGTGATGGAAAACCCCTCCACTTAAGGTAGGAATGGAATTCATATAACTCAGGGTCCTGGGAAGATGACACTTCCTGCCAGAACAGATACAGAGGGCATGCACAAAGAGCCACATTTAAATCAACATTAGATTAACTCATTGAATGCCAACACACAGGAATTAACCACCTCTGCTAGATTACCCTTCCATGCATCCACTACATTATATGAGTTAATCATATGAGTTAATCATGACACTGCCCTAAATAAAAAAAATACTATTGTTAAAAAAGTCAAGATATATATTTTGTATGAATACATTTAATTCATGTTTTAATATAAATTGGGAAATTAGCTTTTGTAGTATACATTACCTATACACTCTCAGCCATATTAATGACGAGTGTGATGGGAGTTGTAATCCAGAAAAGCAGAGTCCAGTGACGTGAAAAAAGGGTGTCATTCTTGTGAAAAGTTATTTTTTTCTTAATTGTATTCCTATAGAACATTTTACTAAGGGTGGTATTCATAAAAATATGTTGCTCCTGTTATTTTTAAAGAAATTAATGGAAAGGTTTTTTCACATTCAAGTGAGCTTGAAAAAATACAAAACAATATATAATTGTAAAGTACACTATAAGCGAAAGAGTAAATTTATGGTTAAACAACTACACGTTAGAAATGGAAAAGACCCAGGCTTTAGAGAACGGTATCTCCTAAGAAATTAAAAGTATACCATGTAATTGTGCTAATAGGGCTCTTCTAGAACCACGGTCATTTCTGCTCACCTGTGTTCGCTAACAATTATTTTGACAAATGTTTAATAGCTTAAGTTCTAGTATGAGTAAAAAACAAATTACGTTTCCCTCTAAATCTGCTGTTTTTAGCGTAGCCTTATTACACGAACGCCACGGATCATAATACAAACCCCGCCTTCCAGAGCGGAAGTGCGTCGCCACGATTTTGACGTGAAAGGTAAGTGGAGATGTATTCACTTCCTTTTCAGGGCGGCCATCGAGGACGAGTGAGCGGGTAAACGGATCTCAGTAACTAATCGTTAGACATCCTTTGTGTTGACGTTTTGAAACATTTATTTGGGTCTAGATTAAGTTAAGGCTAAGGTTACACCACACAATTTTATAGGTATTTATTTTCTAGGTGTTAATATTACAGTTTAAACCTACAATAACACGTCTGCATAATCTCCGGGCCGATGCTGCGGGCCTCGTGGGTTTAAATTGGAAATTTAGCGACATTCTGTAATCAAATATCACCATCGTCTTGGGATTTGTACGGGTAGTTTTACGTGTTTGGCTTTTCACGGGTAAAAAAAACATGTGGTTATAATTACCTCAGTATTTGGACTGCATGTAGTGCTGTGTAATGCTTAGTATTCGCAAGTCTTTTATATATATATATATATATTTCATGTATCATATATTTTCGGATGTGCCTTTTTAAGATGCCCCTAAAAATACGTTTCTTCGTGTTTATATGGGCATGTTATGCTAACCTGTTTCTATAGTCTGTATTGTTTTCAGTATTTCTGAAACTTATTGTAAGATGCTGTATTTGCAGAAATGGGCAAGTTTATGAAACCTGGTAAAGTTGTTCTAGTCCTTGCTGGACGTTACGCAGGCCGCAAAGCTGTCATTGTAAAGGTTTGTATGGTTTCATGAAGCTGTTTTCGCTATTTGTGATCCTATGCATTTAACATATTTCTAGGAAGTTTGATACAGCTGAATTTTAATCCTTTATCTTGAAACTAATTTGTCAGATTTCAGCATTTCATGAAAGCTATGGCAGACACTCATATTTAAGCAAGGGCTGTAGTTAAGATCTTACAGTTCATCAGTTCGTTTGCTGGAAATCATGCTTTATATGGTGGTGCAGACAGCAATACACAAAAGTTTAAGACACAAGTGCGCTTTGCTCATAATACTTTATACATCACCACAGTATGCTGTTACAAACCAGAGAGACCTTTGTCCTTAGAGCGCTCGCTCAGCTGGGATTTTTGTAGTTTCAATACATTGAGTACATTTTGCATTGATCCTATTCATTGTGTGCCAACAAATGCACTTTAACTTTTTTTGTAGTCATAAACTGTGGCTTTACGCTGTACCCTCTAATACTTTATTTTTATCCCATAAGAATATTGATGATGGCACATCAGACCGACAGTATAGCCATGCCTTGGTTGCTGGCATAGACCGCTACCCTCGCAAGGTCACTGCCCCCATGGGTAAGAAGAGGATTGCAAAGAGGTCAAAGATCAAGTCTTTTGTAAAGGTGTACAACTACAATCACCTCATGCCAACCAGGTATGTGTCTTAAATCTTACAATGCCCCTTTTTCACAATGTTTGGATGGAGTTGCGTCCTTAAACTGAATGCAAATGTGATTAATAGTAATGTCACTAGAAACAAACTTGTTTATTTAAAACTTGCAGTAGATTTGACTGGTTACCTAAAATAGACTATGGATGAGCAATGGTGAAAGATAGAATTCAGGAAGGCGGTTGACACTCCCTAATAGAACAGTTTTTGGATGTTTAAAATAGTTGAGTGGCAGGAGTAGGAAGGCTGTAGTTAATGTTGTATATTCATAGGAAGGTTTTGTTACTAGTGGGCTGCCTCCAGGTATCTGTATCAGGACCTATATTTTTTGATATTCTCAAAGGTAAGGCGCACACGTCTGCGACAGGGTAGGTATTTCTTGTGGAACACGGTAAATGATTTTGTTGATTAGAAGAATGGTCAAACGTTTTACAACTTCAGTTTAATTGTGGTAAATGTAAAAATCCCAAAGAATATAGTGTTTGGAACACTGTTCTCAGCGACCAGAGAAGAATGGGACTTGGGAGTGATTGTTTCTGAGGACTTACACATAAGCGATGCAATAAAGCATCAGAAAAAGCAAGCAGAGTGCAAGATTGTAAAGCAATATGCATTAGTAGTAGAAAGAGAGGTGGTGGTTCTCTAACTTTACAGATCTCTTGTTATACATCTAGAGTATTGTGTATTGTTCCTTTAGACCCCATTTCAATGATATTGACATTTTGGTGAAAGCTCAAAGTGGGCTACTAAAATTGATTAAACAATCTCAATATGTATAACTTGGCAGAGAGGAAATGTTAAACATTAAGATACATAAAATAATTGACTTGTAGATGGAAAAGAAAATGCTAGGAAAGCTAGACAGGTTGTGCTGTGGGGGATTTAATTATTAGGAAAGTAGGCATGGTGATCTGCTGTCAAGACTTTAAACTGCGAACAGTATGCAGCCTTCCGTGTGCTCGGGTTTTAAGTGTTGTGGACCAGGTGGACAGATTGTTTTGAGGGGCTGGTGATTACCCAGCGGGGATAGTCCATGTTAGCAGTTGGATTGTCCTTAAAAAAAAAAATAAATAAATGGCACTAGGTGACATACTTAGGAAAAAGACCTCAATGGTTATTTTCGGGAATACTGCCTGTACCACTCGCTACATGATAGGCAGTGGGAGCTTGGTGTAGGAAAGAGGTTTGGGTTTTTAGAGAACTGGGAAGATATATAAACTAGGGCTGCAACTAACGATTATTTTCATTAGTTGGCCGATTATTTTTTCTATTAATAGGATAAAAAAAATGTACATTTTTCATTTATTTAAAATTTAATAAAGTAACATAGGATGTAAAAAACAAACAGCAGAATAAAAAAGCCTTGATAAAAATGCATTTCTTGTTTTTATTTCCCAACCTGCCCCCCCAGTTATGCACATTTGAGCCCAGGCTTCCCACACTGCCTCCCAGAAATGCCACATACCCCCAGACATGCCACACTGCCCTCCCCACATATGCCTTATTTACCCTATATACCTTACACCACCAGATATGTCACTCCGTCCTCCCCAGGTATGCCGTATACCCCCCTGATATGCCATAGTGCACTCATAGATTTGCAGACTCGTTCAGGCACAATACTTTTATAAATAAATACGGGGTTAATCTTCACTGTATCTCAGGCATGGAAGCAGCTACAGACATATACCGTTGAAAAGGCAATCGCCTCACCTTTCCAACGGTATAATGCATGTGAAAGAATAAAAAATAAGTTAAAAAAGTAAAAAAAAAAGATTTGGATGTCTCTAAAGGAAGAAAAATAAAGATCATAATTGCCTAGAGACCCCCAAATTAAATTATCTAAACATTAAGTATTCTAGCTAAATGATCACTGTGGTAGCCAATGTTACCACAGTGATCATATAGCTATGTAAAATCACATTCCCTTTTTAAAAATGTCCGATACTAATTTTTAATCCCGTGATCCCTTTGATCATGGGGTTAAATTTAGCCAATGGTAGAGGAAGGCAATTTTTGAAATCATGAACTGTAAATATTATTAAAATCAGCCATTTAGCCTGTGTGGTACGTGAGTAACCATCTCATCCCTGGAGCTCCTTGTATTTTTACTGCAAAACTTATTTTTGCTGTAAAAGTCATTTTTTTTCTCCCTTTACCATAATTTCTTTGGAATTGTAAGAGGAAAGAATGGTGTGTGCTTCTGTGAGTGAATGTATGGTGTGTGCTTCTGCGAGTGAATGGACATATGAAAGGCGTGTGAATGGTCAGTAATTAGGGTGAAGCCTTAACGTGGCATTACTGCTCACGTTAGAAGTTAAATTATGGTACAAAAAGTACACATTTGGAAAAACTGCACCCCTTGGCGCATCATATGAGGGGCTGCATGTGTTTCTAGTACAAACCTGGAGTGTGCAAGACACCAATGAACATATCGCTATGGCTAGAAAAAACATTTTCTAGCCAAAGCGACATATTACATCATTATTTGTGCACTCAACTTTTGTCACATGTAACCCCTCATTTGATGAGCCAAGGGGTGTAGTTTCTGAAACTATATACTTTATGTACCCTAATTTACCGTATTTGCTCAATTATAAGACGACCCCCCAAAATCTGAATATTAACTTAGGAAAAAAAGAAAAAACCTGAATATAAGACAACCCTAAAGGAAAAAAGTTTTAATAGTAAATGTTAATTCATGTAAACTATTTTTTTTTTAATAAAAGCTATGATTGAGAAAAATATTTTTTTTGTTTTTATTTCCTTGTATTTTCCAACCTGTCCCCCAGTTACGCACATCTGCCCCCAGGCTTGCCACTCCAATATGGCACTGTGGCCCATGATATGCCTTTTAACCCTCTATATGCCACTGTGCCCCATGGTATGCCTTTTGACCACCTATGTGCCACTCTGCCTCCAGAAATGCCTTATACCCCTATATCCCATTCTGGCGTTTAGGGGGTTAAACGGCATATTATGGGGCAGAGTGGCATATAGGGAGGTATAAGGCATTTCAGAAATCTCATTTAACACACACACACACTTACCGGTACCGGTGCTTCCTACACACACACACTTACCGATACAGGTGCTTCCTGATGTATTGCCGGGGCAGCGGGTTGACGTCTCCTTCCGCTGCAGCCGGAAGGAGGTGGAGTTGGCAGTGGGGGTTTGTATGCGTCCGTCGCGCAGACTCTCCCCGGCTGTCAGAGATCAGAGTTCCCCGCATTGGTGACTAAAAGCAGCCCAGCCCCTGCGCACAATTTTTATTTTATTTCAGCATTTTGCAGATAATGCCCTTTCCGGCCCATATATTTCGACCACCATTTTGTCCTGGCGCCTAGGTCAGGGGCATCCAGCATGCTGCCGCTTGTGCTGTGTGACAGGGAACCGGCAACAGACTTGCTCAAAAGGGTGGAGCTTCCCCTGCAGCAGCCAGCACCAATAGAGACAGGGGAGGACTATCTTGCCATCTACCACCTCTTTCTCCCAGCCACTCCCCTGAGCCTGAGTCTTCACACGCCCCTTCCTTTCCATTCCTGACCTGCATCCCAGATGTGCCTTATATCCCCAGATGTGCCTTATATCCCCAATTGAAAAAAAGCATTTTATGACTTTTATTTGAAAAATCTTTTACTCGCCTAAAAAAGCAAGTAAAAAACTAGCTAAATAGATTCTACTACTTGTCCTGAGTTTAGAATTACCCAGTGTTTTTTTTTTGCTGTTTTTTGTAAGTTATAGGCCAATAAGTACAAGCATAAGTCTGCCTCCATCTCCTCTTTGGAACATCTTTGAAGCCGGTTAACTCAATTTAACCCCGTCAAACCATATATTTTTGAAAACTAGACACCCCAGGGTATTTCAAATGCTGTTATTTTAACCCTTTCCATGCACCCATTATACAACCACACTTTGTCAAACTTTGTAATAGTATTTTTTTTCCCCCACACAAATTGTACTTTAGTTATAGATATACAGATGCTGGTATATGTCACTGTCAAACAACACCCCAATGTGTGTTCAGGAACATCTCCTGAGTGCAGTGATACCCGACATGCATGGGTTTCTCGTGGTGTTTGAGATTTAAAATGCCACATTTGGGAAGTGCGCTTTTTTTCTCCATTTTGGTCAGTCTGTACCTATGCCCTGTCTTTGAGCTTGGCCACTCCAATTTACCCCATCATCCATTTTTCTTTATATTAGACACCCCTTGGGTATTTGAAGTGCTTTTATTTTAACTCTTTGTTGAGAGGCATTACAGTAATGCCGTTTAAGCGAAGAAAGTGATCGTTGATCACTTTCTAAGCTTATTTAATTTTTTGACGGTTCAGGACCGTCAAAGGTCATTAAGTGACTGTTTTGCCGTGACGGTCCTGAACCGGCAAAGGTCGTTAAGGGGTTAATGGTAACAAGGCAAAAGCGGGAGTCAACTGAACTTGTGTTCTTGGTTAAAATTAAAATGTAGTCGTGTTAAACTTTACCTAATTTGTAATCGCCCTACAGGGTGATCCAACCAACTTGCCACAAGGCTCAATCCTTACTCAGTGCTAGTGGAGATAAATAAAATGATTGCCTGCTAAAATAAAACCATTAACCAACCCCTTACTGCTGAAAATACGTAAGTGTGAAATTGCGGCCTGTAACGGTAGCTGTTTTGTTAAGAAGTCTGGTCCGTTCTATTTAAGCATGTGTATATACTTGCAGATAAGCAGACCATCAACATTTCTACCAAACTACAATGAAAACATTGTGTGAATGTTGAATCTGTATGAGAAAATGTATCCAAATCACAAAAAATATGTAGTGTACCATAATTGTATTAAAAATAGCTATGATTAATCTGATTAGCTACCTACACATAACATACCAAGACACTAACACAGCAACACATGCACAGTTGTGCACACAGCTAGATGCTACTTGCCTCTTGAAGGCTATCTTCAATACAGCTCACTTCACTATTACTACTAGTACTGAGTTGTCAACACTTAGTGACCCTACTCAACCCCACCTCCTACTTGAAATGAGGGTGTATTTTTTGTTACCCTACTCCCATATTATACCACCTCCTAGGGGAAAATGATTGAATACATTAGTTACGATGTTTTTGTTTAACAGTGGGGTTTTTTTGGGGGGGGGTTGTTAGTACTTTCCAGAAACATTAAGAAAGCTGTGTTTGAGTTGTTTTGTTTATCACCAGCCACTTGGAATTCAGCAGCTTGACAGCTAAATGTCAGGAATCAATAGCATTAATTATGAAACATACTACATGAAAGTATTTGAATTGTCTTAAGAAATAGTTTCACATTCTACATTTATGTAATCCGTACCTCTGTCATTTAAGTTTGTTGCTTTGTCACTACTGTCCCAACAAAAAATAAGTTATAAAAGCCACAGACCCACAAGTAACTGATAAAGGTCCAACTTTTATAAAATTGTGAAGTGAACAACTCGCGCAATGTAGACTCTGATCAAATGTACTACAAAAGTAAATGTATAGTGAGAACGTGAGCAGTTTCAGAGGGGAAAATGTTACCAGAAATACATTTCTCAACTTTCTACACAACTTTATGAAATTTGCCCCGCTTAATTTCCACGTCTCATATTGGTTTTTAGATACTCTGTTGATATTCCTCTTGACAAGGCTGTGGTGAACAAGGATGTCTTCAGAGACCCCGCTCTTAAGCGTAAAGCCAGACGAGAGGCCAAAGTTAAATTTGAAGAGAGGTTGGTATTGTGCAAATTCAGCTGGGTGTATACATATAGTAGAATGTCTGTTAAATATGAAAACTCATAACATATTTTATTTTCAGGTACAAAACCGGCAAAAACAAGTGGTTTTTCCAGAAACTGAGGTTCTAAGCCTTACATGTTTGTCCATGGTAAACAATTAAAATTCCAAAAAAAAAATTGTCTTGTTTTTTTCCTCACGCTTCCAAACAATGGTTAATAGATTAAATATACTAATTGTGTACTCTTTAACAATTAGGTTTTGGTGTTAGGGGCCATATTAAAGTGGACTTTTCCAATTTTGTTTGTCATGGAGCTGGATAGTCCATCTGACTACTTGTGCTCCATTAACCTGGGACAACACACTTTCCTCGGTTTCCCCAGTCACTAGCCGAGACTCGGTGTAGGGTATAACCAAAACAAAGACTACTTTATTTTTCACACGCAGGGCTGGATATAATCTGCAAAACATGCATTAACATAAAACAAGCTATTGGGATATAAACCACCTCCTTAACCCCTTAAGGACCGGGCTCATTTTTCGTTTTGTACCCTGTGGGACCGTGGCTGTTTTGACACTTTTGTGGTGCTTGTGTTCAGCTGTAATTTTCTCCTCACCCATTTAGTGTACCCACATAAGTTATATATTGTTTTTTTCAGGACAAGATGGGCTTTCTTCAGATACCATTATTTTGATCGTATCATCTTATTTACTATAAAAAAAATAAAAAAAACATGGTGAAAAATTGAAAAAAAACACATTTTATGACTTTTATTTGAAAAATCTTTTACTCACCTAAAAAAGCAAGTAAAAAAACTAGCTAAATAGATTCTACTACTTGTCCTGAGTTTAGAGATACCCAATATTTTTATGTTTTTTTGCTGTTTTTTGTACGTTATAGGGCAATAAGTACAAGCAGCGTTTTATGATTTCCAAATCTTTTTTAACAAATCTGGTCAGTCTGCCTCCATCTCCTCTTTGGAACATCTTTGAAGCCAGTTAACTCAATTTAACCCATTCAAACCATATATTTTTGAAAACTAGACACCCCAGGGTATTCCAAATGCTGTTATTTTAACCCTTTCCATGCACCATTATACAACTACATTTTGTCAAACTTTGTAATAGTATTTTTTTTAATTTTTTTTCCACACAAATTGTGATATACAGGTTCTGGTATATGCCACTGTCAAACACCCCAATGTGTGTTCAGGAACATCTCCTGAGTACAGCGATACCCCACATGCATGGGTTTGGCTGGTAAAAGGCTACTTTTGGGGCATGCGTAAGTCAGGTGGTCATTTGGTCATTCTGCCTCCATCTCCTCTTTGGAATATGTTTGAGGCCGGTTAACTCAATTTAACTCCGTCAAACCATATATTTTTTGAAAACTAGACACCCCAGGGTATTCCAAATGCTGTTATTTTAACCCATTCCATGCACCAATTATACAACTACACTTTGTCAAACTTTGTAATAGTAATTTTTTTTTTCACACAAATTGTACTTTAGTTATAGATATTCAGGTTCTGGTATATGTCACTGTCAAACATCACCCCAATGTGTGTTCAGGAACATCTCCTGAGTGCAGTGATACCCGACATGCATGGGTTTGTCGTGTTGTTTGAGATTTAAAATGCCACATTTGGGAAGTGCGCTTTTTTTCTCCATTTTGGAAAGTCTGTACCTATGCCCGATCTTTGAGCTCGGCCACTCCAATTTACCCCATCAGCAATTTTTTTTTATTAGACACCCCTTGGGTATTTGAAGTGCTTTTATTTTAACTCTTTGAGATTTTTGAGAAATTTTAGCACTTGCTCAAAATAATAAACTTTATTATTTTACTTTTAATATTTTAAATATTTTTACATTTTGCTGGTACTGGATGGTTCATCTATTGACATCACTACATAATTATTTTTAAATGTTAGCACATTTTTTTTAATTTTTAATATTTTTACAAAGTCATTAGAAAGCTTGGCTCCATTGACTTGCATGGTTGAATGCAGTACCTGTATTCAACCTGCAAGTGGAACCAGAGTTCTCTAGAGGGTCTGGAGACCATCTAGCGAACTTTTAAAACTTTTGTTTTTTTGTTTGATTGTTTTTTTTACAGGGCGGCCGCCATCTTGCTTGATGGCGAAGATCACCGGCAGCTGTGGCTGTGACCGCTCTCCGGAGCGGTCACAGTCCATCCCGAGGCAAGTGTTTGGTGTCCCTGGATGCCTCCTGATCGAGGCATTCCAGCGACACCATTTAAGTTTAGGAGGTGATCGTTGATCGCCTCCTAAACGCTTTTAAAACGGGCGTCCGCCGCCATACAATGTATGGCGGATGTGGACGCCCCGGGGAGGTGCCAGACATGGCCCCCCGATGCCGATCTCGGCCTTGCAGCAAGGCCGTTTAAGCTAAGAAAGTGATCGTTGATCACTTTCTAAGCTTATTTAATTTTATGACGGTTCAGGACCGTCAAAGGCCATTTAGTGACTGTTATGTCATGACAGCAAAGGTCATTAAGGTGTTAATCTACCTTCCAGAGGCAACAGGGTCAGTAAAGGTATTAACAATACAATAGGGGGTCCCAACCTCCACTATCTATTACTGGCTACAGTTCCAAGTAGTGCACCACTACTGATATTAAAATAAAACAATGTCTGTCACTCCCTGGTTGCAGATCCTTGGCTGTCTGCTAGGGATAATCCCCACTGCAAGTGATGAGATATCCTGTTGGAGTTAGCCACAGAAGTCTTTACAGTCAGGGCTCAAGAGAGAGGAGGCTGACTGTCAGGCCTCTGCAGTGGCCCCAGTGATGGAGGGTTCCCTCACAGTTAACTTTACCAGCGGTTGTTGCCCATCTGCTGGCAGCCAGGACCACACTGTTTACTATCTGCTTGTTTCCAGTATGTTGCTTTTTATGAGCACTGTTCAAGATTGATTTGTGCTGGCCATTTTTTTGGCAAGGGGGCAAGCTGGCGGACATACCTCCTTAACTTCAATGGTGTCACTGAAATGCCTCGAGGTATTCAGCTACACCAGACACCCACCTCCGGAGAGCGATCACAACTGCCACTCCAAGTGATTTTGCTACTCGTAAGATGGCGGAGTCCTTTAACCCCTTCAAGACCGGGACGTACCTGGTACTTCCTGGTCACCGGCAGACCGGGACGTACCAGGTACGTCACCGCTGATACGCGATCCAGCGTCGCTTTGAACGGGGTGTTCCCAGCGATCAGTAGCAGCCACCCCCCCCTCAATTCCGTGCACGTGATCGCTTTGCAGCGAATCACGAGCACTGAATTTAAATATTTAAAAAAACACTGCGGTCTTCAAGGGAAAACACATTTTTCATATGACGGTCCAGAAGGGGTTAAAAAAAAACCCAATGAAGTTGAAAAGAGTTCTCAGGAGAGGCTCTCCAGACCCTCCTGAGAAACTGGCTGCACTTGCAGATTGAATACAGGTACTGCATTTAACCGTGTAAATCAATGGTGTCACGGTCAGGACTACTTGCCAAGCCGTGACTGTGTGGAGGGTGTGGGAATGAAGGGGTTAAAAGCACCAGGCCTCTGGATTTACTAACTTCACCCCTTAACAAGGCATCAGTTATACCAAATTAACCCCCAAATCCTGCCTGTATCCTCCTAAGTAGTCTGTCACCACTCACGGTTTTGATACCGGATTCGTGAGAAGTCCGAATTAGAACAATTATCTCTCATATATGCACTGCTCAAAATAATAAAGGGAGCACTTAATCCCTTCAATCCCAGGGGTTTTGGGTACCTCAAACCCCGAGCAATTTTGCCATTTTTGCACTGGTTCAGCGATGATTCTCTTTTCCTGTGAATAGTATACCCATGTAAACTATATATTGTTTCAAGGAGAGATAGAGCTTTCTTTTGATACCATAGTTGGATGATTGCTGAAAATTTAGAATTATTAGAAATTTAGTAAAAACTAGCAAAAATTTTTTTTAATTTTCCCTTGAAATCTACAAAATTAGTAAAGTGACAGAAAATTCCATCCAGATTTATCAATTCAGGTGTCCTGATTTCGAAATACCTAATTTATATAGATTTTCCATACTTTCCAGTCACATATAGGCACATACTAATAAGGTGTACATTACTTTATACAAAGCCGTTACATTTTTACATTAGGTATGATGGGAGTGCAACTCTAATTATAAACAAATAAAACAAAAACACCCACGAAGGTATATATTTCTGTAAAGCAGACATTCCAGGCTATTCTATCAGGGGTATTTGGACATTCTACAGAAATTAGATCCAGCAGAGAAATCTATCCTAAATTGTTCAGCCGCCTCTCCTGATTACGGAAATACCCCACATGCCTAGTTTTTTTGTGGTTTTCTGGACTTTACAGGGCACAAACAGGACCATGCGCGTTAGATTACAAACGTGAAATTTTCACATTTTGCTTTAGTAGACCTATGTTTCATTTGGGGCTGCTTAGCACCCCCTAATTATAAATATTTTGTGCCGGACACTGTTTCTGTTACTGTTACAGCTCCCTCATCTGAGTGATGGGGTAGCCCAGCAGGGTCTAGACAGACCCTGCTGGGCTACCCGATCCTCCCGTGAACCGCACGATCAGGCATTTCCATCTTTAACAGCTTTCCGGCTTTGCGCCGGAAGCTGTTACAGGAGATCGGGCAGCAGAAAGCCAGCAACGCTGGCTTCTGCTGCCAGGGGGGAGTCCAGGCTGTCAAACGAAAGCCTGATCTCCTGTGCAGCGGCAGGGATGTGTCCCTGACGCTGCACGAAGGGCTAGACGAACCGGTAAGTCCATAGGGGTTTATTTCTGGCCGTTTTTTTTACGTCCCGGTATGTCTATAGGGGATTGAAGGGGTTAAACAACACAATGTAACTCAAAGTCAATCACACATCTGTGAAATCACACTGTCCACTCAGGAAGCAACACTGATGGACAATCAATTTCACATGCTATTGTGCAAATGGAGCAGACAACATGTGGAAATTATAGGCAATTAGCAAGACACCCCCAATAAAGGAGTGGTTCTGCAGGTGGTGACCACAGACCACTTCTCATCCTTCCTATGCTTCCTAGCTGATGTTTTGGTCACTTTTGAATGCTGGCGCTGCTTTCACTCTAGTGGTAGCATGAGACGGAGTCTACAACCCACACAAGTGACTCGGGTAGAGCAGCTCATCCAGGATGGCACATCAATGCGGCAATCAAAGCTGTGGCAAGAAGGCTGTGTCTGTCAGCGTAGTGTGCAGAGCATGGAGGCGCTACCAGGAGACAGGCCAGTACGTGGAGGAGGCCGTAGGGGGGGAACAACGCAGCAGAAGGACTGCTACCTCCGGCTTTGTTCAAGGAGGAGCAGGAGGAGCACTGCCAGAGCCCTGCAAAATGACCTCCAGCAGGCCACAAATGTGCATGTGTCCACTCAAACGGTTAGAAACAGACTCCATGAGGGCTCAATCTCCACAGGTGGGGGTTGTGCTTACAGCCCAACACCGTGTAAGACGTTTGGCATTTGCCAAAGAACACCAGGATTGGCATATTCGCCACTGGCGCCCTGTGCTCTTCACAAATGAAAGCAAGTTCACACTGAGCACATGTGACAGAGTCTGGAGACGCCGCGGAGAACATTCTGTTGCCTGCAACATCCTCCAGGATGACCGGTTTGGCGGTGGGTCAGTAATGGTGTGGGGTGGCATCACTTTGGGGGGCCGCACAGCCCTCCATGACAATGCTAGACCTCATGTGGCTGGAGTGTGTCAGCAGTTCCTGCAAGAGGAA
Source organism: Spea multiplicata (assembly GCA_009364415.1). Lineage (NCBI taxonomy): Eukaryota > Metazoa > Chordata > Amphibia > Anura > Pelobatidae > Spea > Spea multiplicata. The sequence goes on from VKOC01030163.1 coordinate 14,796, forward strand.
GGCATTGATGCTATGGACTGGCCCGCCCGTTCCCCAGACCTGAATCCGATTGAGCACATCTGGGACATCATGTTTCGCTCCATCCACCAACGCCACGTCCACAGACTGTCCAGGAGTTGGCGGATGCTTTAGTCCAGGTCTGGGAGGACATCCCTCAGGAGACCATCCGCAACCTCATCAGGAGCGTGCCCAGGCGTTTAGGGAGGTCATACGGGCACGTGGAGGCCACACACACTACTGAGCCTCATTGTTTTAAGGACATTACATCAAAGTTGGATCAGCCTGTAGTGTGGTTTTCCATTTTGATTTTGAATGTGACTTCATATCCAGACCTTCATGGGTTGATAAATTTGATTTCCATTGAGAATTTTTGTGTGATTTTGTTGTCAGCACATTCAACTTTGTAAAGACGGAAGTATGTCATACTATTAGTTAATTCATCCAGATCTAGGATGTGTAATCTTAGTTTTCCCTTTATTATTTTGAGCAGTATAAATATATACCAACCCACCCCGGGCAAACAATATATATACCGTATTTGCTCGATTATAAGATGAGGTTTTTTTCAGAGCAAATGCTCTCAAAAATATTCCTCGTCTTATAATCGGGGTCGTCTTATAATCAGACTTCATAGGTCTGACTATGAGACGACTAAGATCCAGATCCCCCGCAGCTGCAGAGGACCTGGATCCTCCTGTCTCCCCCCGCCCGCCTCACTTACCAGTACTTCTGAGTCCCCGGTGTGTAGCTGGGGCAGCGTGTATACGTCTACGCGATTCGCGTACACAACTTACGCTGCAGCGGCACCGGCGCGGGGAACTCTGATCTCTGACAGCCGGGGAAGGTCTGCGCAATGGACACAGACAACCCCCGCTGCTAGCCACACCTCTATCCGGCTGCAGAGTAAGTTGTCCGGCTACACGACAGGGGACTCAGAAGTACCAGTAAGTTTGGAGGAGGGAGGGGGAGGGAGTGTTAAATGGGGGCATAAGGCATTTCTGGAGGCAGAGTGCTGTGTGAAATGCCTTTTAACCCCCTTAATGCTACTCT
>VKOC01030164.1:0-15761 GCA_009364415.1 Spea multiplicata
AGCATCACCAACATGGACAGTGAGATGCTTTGACTCCACCAGTCATATGTTACACAGAAAATACATTTTTAAATGCTCATAGTATATTTTTAATTTCACAAATAAACTAAATTGATTGCTAATTATGTTTTTCTTACTGGTCTACTGATTGTATAGTGCAGGCCACTGGAGGCTTGAGTTGGATGCTTTGCTTTGCCCAGTATTTTGAAAAATGCCAGAGCCAAGCTAGAAATTATAGAAATCATGCATTTAAGATAACCAAACCGTGACACTTGGGTTGGGGGGAAAGAAAGTGGGTGCCCCTACCGGAACATCCATCTTGTGACTCTAGTGTCTCAAGGAGGCATGTGAGAGTGGCAAAGAAGGTCTGTGCTGCAACATCACGGACCTCCATGGCTTGTTCACCTCCCTAGGTTGGTCAGGAAGGGAAAGATCAGAGGATCCCCCCAGTGGGGCAGCTACCTAGGACAGTGTCTGAAATGTTGGGAAGTACAAGGGGATCTGTGGGTCAGGGTCCTTAAACTTTGTATTGATTTGATTTGAGAATTAGAGGATTTTAAACTTTCATCTGCTTGGAAGAAATGGCGGGAAGATTTAAATATGAATTCTATACCTTTTGGAGAAAATAGTTGGATTAAAGCTTGGAGTCAGGTTGCGACGAATATGCATAGCTTAAATCTACAAGAGATATTCTTTAAAATAACTAATAGTAAATAACTAATGGTACTGCATAGACTCCACAAAATAAATCCTACAATACAAAATGTCTGTTGGAAATGCGAAGAAAATGATGGCTCATAGATGCATATATGGTGGTCATGTAGCAAAATAACTGAAGGTTGGAAAAAAGTTTTTGAGACCATTTCTTTTGTAGTAGAAAGACAGATATCTGTATCACCACGTAGAGCATTATTACTCCAAGACTGGGAGATGATTTAAAAAAAAAAAGGAAAAAAGTTGTCAATCAAGTAATACTAGCAATGTTAACACTGATTGCTAGAAATGGAAACAAAATACAGTAATCTCTTGGAAATATATTAAAAATCAAATAAGTAATCAGAGAACTATGGAACGAGGATATTATAAAGCAAAGGGACTAATGCATAAATACTGGGAGATATGGAGGAGACTTACCTTGTAAAACCCTGTATGGTTACTATATATGATTAATATGGAGGACAAGAGATTCACCCACATCGGACACTTGAAGGTAGCGATAAACTTTACTTAATTGCTATACCACATCTATTATGTTAGTTATGTCTCTTATTTTTTTCTTTCTGCTTCAATTGTTATGAGTTATAATTTGGATAACAATGTCTATGCTATATACATCTATTATACTTCAAATGAATGTTAAGTAGGCATAATGATATATACAAAAGTCTTGTACTTACTGATTTTCCTGATTTCTGTTTGTCTTTTTTTTATTGTATTCATTGTTCTAAAATAATAAATATTTTTTTTTAAAGAAAGTGGGTGCTCCTACCACAACAGCCATCTTGTGACTCCAGTGTCTCAAGGAGGCATGTGGAAGTGGCAAAGAAGGTCTGTGCTGCAACATCACGGACCTCCATGGCTTGTTCACCTCGCTAGGTTTGTCAGGAAAGGAAAGATCAGAGGATCTCCCCACTGCCCAAAAAACTACCTAGGACAGTGTCTGAAAATTTGGACTGCTGGGAAGTACAAGGGGATCTGTGGGTCAGGTATCACCCTGCCAGCCTGTACTATGCAAAAATTATTTGAAATCTTGTCTACCTGCAGCCACTAGTGGCCACCCTTCCCTCTCAGGAGCACCCCTATCCACTTACTTGGGACAACTGAGCCCCTTACCTGAGTTTAGTCCTGCCCTTTTATACCTACTCTGCTCCTTCAGTGTGGACCTTTGTTTGGCTTGGGTCCATGTTAGTCTGCTTGCAGCTGAAGATCTGTTCACTTGTTCTGATTTCCTGTGCATGACCTTGGCTACGTTCTCAATCCTGTTTTGTGTACCCGACCCCGGTGTGTCCCAGACTTACCTACCTTCCAAGCAGTGTGCCCTGCCTGAGGGCTTCCAAGTTATGTCCCCTGTTCTCGCTACAGTTTCCCGGTCCTCGCTACAGTTCCCCTGCCTAAGGGCTTCCTGTCATTTGCCCTGCCAGTCAGCCAGCTTTCATCAATACAATATATTCTTATACCAACCTGGTGTGAGACTGTTATCTTTTGTCTGTACTAACCTGTCAATATGCATCTCGGAGTACAGACAGAGCCTGATATCCCTTGGGCTCCTACCCTGCTGGCCTGGGTCCTGACATTGTGTTATGAGAATGGCTTTTTTTTAACCTGGTTCCTTGAGGTGGGCTGTTGTGTAACTTCAGCCACAGGGAGATCCTGGGGGTGAGTCAATTGCCCCCACTGAGAAACACAGCAGCATGCTCCAGTCATAGGCATAAAGAGGTAAGTCCTGAGTAAATACAGAATTTACCTCTTTAAGCCCATATCTGAAGAAAGTGGGGGTTGAGCGGGGTCATGTCAGTGACCACACAGTAGCAGCGTATCAGCTGCATTAAGGACAGGCTGAGGCTTTACCACGGTAAGTGAGTTGTGTACGACTGTGTATGTTAGTATGTGACACACTAATACATGGGCTTGTGTGGGCATCATGGGGGCTAGAGAGGATGTAACAGGAGCTTGGCATAATACAGGGGCTCCTGGGGCAATACAGGGCTGGTGGGGACATGACAGAGCCTAGATGGATAATACAGGGGCTCTTGGTGGACTGTATGTGCTATCTCTGCCCCCTAAACATCCTGCATGTGCCATCTCTGCCTATAAACAGCCTGCCTGTGCCATCTCTGCCCCCTAAATAGCCTACCTGTGCCATCTCTGCCATTTCTGCCACCAAACATTTATACATGTATTCACTCATTTACTCACTCGCTCACCCACTAATTCGCCCATTCAGAATGTCTTAGCATCTCCACTGTATGCCCAATAACCTTAGTGAAACACAATAGGTATATCAGTGGTGTTCTAAGAAAATCTTCTCTCGCTTCTTCCATGGAATTTTCTTTCAAAATCTAAATTCACAACAAAGTGGAGTTTTGACGCTATCAAAGGAGGTGATGCAGCCATCTAGGAGGATAATCTTACCTTGCTACAAATATGCAACTGGGTGAATAGTCCAAACATTTTCAGCAGCATTGTTGAGTCTCCTCCACACTCCAGTGTCTAACGTCCCTGAGCAAACAGGAGAAAACCTATTGATTTTGTCCACTGCCTGGTAACTTATAAGATTTTTTCTGAATCTCCAACGACAATGCTTCAATTTCATTCCACTGGTTAAAAACCTGCAGTTCCAGAGAGCAGAGACTGTCTGTAGTCACTTTTTGTCTAGATAAGTTTAAGGACATTTTTTTTTTCACTTACCGACAAAGGATGCAAACCACATCTTTAAAGAACTTACTGATGCGGGCTGGGACAATGACCTTGTCAGAATCACAATGATTGCCCCTACTATGCGTTACTCTATTAGTATGATACACTTGATTATTCAAGTCCATCTGAACCAGGAAAACTTAGGTCCCGGAAAGACAAAGTGGCCTGGCTCAGCAATAACTATTCCCGCTTACTAGGAAATTAACTTAAAGATGATTCATGATGTACATCTATCACCTAACAGGCAATTTTTAATGGGAATCAGGTACATACATCAGTGTCCTGAACGTTCCATAAATGGGATGACCTTTACTATTGTTTTAGGGACTGTCATGGAATCCAAGACTATTTGAATGAACAAAAGATGGGAATAAAGACAAAACGCCCCATTTCACATTGGAAAAACTTTATAATTACCCAAGAGGAAAATGTAAAAAACAAATTCCAAGGCTTTCTAATACACATCAGCTGTTAAAAAACAGAACTTCATTTGTACTCACTGTTAATCCCACTTAGACATCAAGGCAGTGACTAACCTATCCTGACTTTGACATAAAAGGTTTTGTGAATAATTGGGGATACAGACCATTACTACATGGACCGTTAGGGGTACATCTGAATTCTGACAGATCAGAATATTTTGTATTGTTGGGAGGTAGGGTGATGGGCGTTAAAATCCTTACAATATGATAGCTACCTTATTACAGTGTACTATTTATTCACACAATCTTGCACTCTTGAAGATCTCACATGTACTCACTTTGAATCACTAATAAAATGTGTTTTTAAACACATGATGATGCCCTAGAGCAGGGCTTGACAAATTTGTTGTGAACCTAGGCGCCAGCTAAAAAAGTTAGGAGCCAGGATTTTTTTAAACTAACAGTTGGTCAGGCGTGATCTGATCACCATCAGCCCACTTACTAAACTCACAGCATTTGACCTGGAAGCACCCTGGACTTTCAGGTCAGTGCTGTTTTTTTTTAATTATTTTTTTTGATAATTTTTTTTTAACTCTTTTAACGCTGATGTTCCATTAGAGCACAGCATTGACTGATATTAAGTCCCCACAAGCTTGTGGGGACAAATGTTAACTGCTGCAATGCCACGAATGTGTCATACACAATTGCGGCATTGAAGGGGTTAACGCTGCACTGTTGCTCTTATGGAGCGATCAGGCAGCAGAGGAGGGTTGGGATGGTCTCCACACTCATGTGGAAGCCGAAGAACCCTCTGCCCCTGTCCCTGAAGCTGCCTCTGGCAGCTGGGACGCAATCTATAGACCAGCCATTGCAGGGAGGAGTCTCTTTGATGACTGCTGTAGTCTTCCATGCCTACAGGAGTCATTTAAGGGCTTGTGGGGGCTCGTTTTTGCTGTTGCTGCAGCAGAGCCCCGTTCAAAACGGGAATTAACCCCTAAAATGCGGCATTGAAGGGGTTAACGCTGCACTGTCGCTCTCATGGAGCGATCAGGCAGCAGGGGGTGTTGTGTCAGGTGCCCACACTTGTGTGGGGACCCAATCAACACACAACCCCCTTCCCTGAAGCTGCCTGTGGCAACCGAAAACTCGATTGCAGGTTTTCCTGCAATTGCGGTTTCAGCCTACAGAATGACTCCGTGGGAGGGGAGTTATCATAGGCTCGGGGGCGGGCTCGGAGTGGCTGTGCTGTCAGCAGCAGCGCCCCCCGCAATCACCACGAGTGGGGGCGTTTTCCGGGGATTTAAAAGGCTAACAAACACCTAAACGCCAAAATTTGTCGAGCCCTGCCCTAGAGTAAGAAAGGATACGGGGAGCAGCAGCAGCGGGGCATGTGGCCTGGGCAGGCACTGGCAGATGATATGGACATGCAGCCCCTTGATCAGGGTCGTCTCAACAGCATTGGAGGCAAAGGGCAAAGCAATGCACTGTGGCCCTACTCCCACTTCCCCACCCCCAAAATGTAAGGCAAGGATTAATCACAGAAGTATGCATATGTGTTTACATGCAAGGGAGAGCAGGGGAGGGCTGGCTGCTTTGAGTCTGGTGTGGAAGGATATGATGCCGTGCAGTGAATGCCCATACACACATATATACACATGCACTGCCCTTACACACACCTGCTAATACACATACACTGCCCTTACACATGCCTACCCATGCACACACATATGCACTTCCCATATACACTGCCCCTACACATACTGTTCATACAAACGTCTGCTAATACACATACAGATACACGCCCGCCAATACACACATACTGTAAACCTGCTAATGCACACACATACACTATATATATATATACAATTTTTTACAGAAACATACAGATTCATTTAGGCAGGGACAGGCGATGCTGTAGAGAGAGAAAACACAACTATAGTGTAATTATAAGTTATGAAATTACGAGTAATTAAGTATAGATTATTGAGGGTAAGTGTACCTAATAACTATGACAATGTGAGTATACCACAGTACAGAAGATATAAATTGCACTAATCCTTAGGCCCTTGGAATCAAGGATGAAGGGTGAAACTGAAACGTCTCTCAGCATTATGATGTGATATTCCTCTGTATTATAATATATTATGATATCTCTGCATTATAATATGATGTCTCTTTTCGTTATGGTGTGATATTCCTCTGCATTATAATATCGTTATGAGGTCATATCTCTCTGTGTTATGATGCAATATTCCTCTGCATTATGATGTAATATCCCTCTGCTATTGTACCTAAGGTGGCAAACATACCTGGCCACTCCTCTGTTCATTTTATTTATACAACCTCTTTTGCATCCTACTTACCCCTAAATACTTTTTTCACCCCCTCCCCTTTGTTTCAATATTTTCGTACTATTCCTTTACAATGTAAGCTCACAAGCTGGGCCCTCAAAAGCCCACCATACCTGCCAGGAACTTCGTATTAAAGGACCATAAAGCTAGATGGCTGCTCACGGGCAAAGTTCTCATCTCCTGTTGTGTCTGTGTATTTATAAGCTTGTTATGTATATGTTTAACCACACCATTTCAATTGCACAGCACTGCGTAATATGTTGGCGCTAAATAAATAAAAGGTAATCATTTCCTCTCTGCTCATAATGGGGGACACGTGGAAAGCTGAGGTGTGCAAAAGGCGTCACAATTAATGCATTTTCCCTATCCAAGACCTAGGGAAATCTTAATATATTATAACATGAAATATCTAAATTTACATCTGTAAAATGTGCAGTAAAAATAACATTTTTTTCCTAAAAAATTAAAATAAAAAAACAACAAATATTAATTATAGTATAATAAATCAAAAATATGCCACATAATTTGCCGAGGCTAGTATTAAATATTAGAGCTCTACATATACTCTAATGAACACATACCAAAAACAGCAAATATTAATTCTCGTATAATAAATTTTAAAAAAAATCCACATAATAATATATTTTCTGCTGAGGCTAGTATTAAAAATGAGGGCTTGGAATTTACATATACTCTAATAAACGATTTAAAAAAAAAAGAGCCTCCCCGTCGGGGAATCGAACCCCGGTCTCCCGCGTGACAGGCGGGGATACTTACCACTATACTAACGAGGATTAGCTGAAATGCTGAGGAAAGCATGGGACATAGTGATATTTCAGTTTGCTACAGTTTTTTGTTTCCGTGTGTTACAGATCTGCGTTAGCAAGTGTGAGAAATGTGTAAGCAAATAACTTTCATTTTCCGGGATTAATGATGGCTTGTATTGATCAATGAAGATACGGTATTGTATTACAGATTTTGCAAACACCCCCGCCGCGCGTAGCAGCAGCATATGAAATCCCACGTTCTATTTCGTCATGACGTCACTAGCACAGCAAGCTGTATAATTATTTCCTTTTTAAGGTGTCCCCAGCTCCATTAGCGTTCACAGAGTTCTGTAACCATAGTAATAATTCAGTCTTTATGCACTTCATTATAACGTGTTACCGGCACTGTCAATTCACATGTTAATTGTGTTCCGGTCACATGTAAACTGTATACACACACACGCACACACGTATCGACACGCCCCCTGTGCCTGAACAGGAAACAGGCTACTGATTCCTGAAAAACTACAGATATGACAGGGGCCAAGACTTGGATAACCTGTTTATTCCTGATATTACTCTTTATCTGGATGGGATCAGCCAGCAGACCAGGAGGTAAATGGTTACGTAGTCGTTATGCCGCATTTAACATGTGTCATGCCAGCATTTATCCTTTTGTGAAAGGTCTTTATTTTGTAGTGTCTTTGGTATTTATTTAGTCCCAAAATGCAGGTAAATAATTAAATTGTTATCAATAAGATGGTTTGTCTCATTATAATGTTGGCAGTAGTTGTTCATATAGGCAATATAGATCACTGTCTGTCAATCAAGTATTTTGTAGATAAAATAAAGAAAATGGCTAAACCATATTGATCAAAAAAGGAGATGCAGTCTTTAGTTGAAGTTGGTCCCTTTTATTGGACAGAAAGAGAGGTCAAAAGAGCCAATATTATTTTCAAGCCCTCTGAGATCTCTCCTTCAAATGGAATGGCAGACCAGGCATTGGGGAGTCTTAAATGCACACAACATGAATGCACAATAGCTATAGAATGGGTTAATTAGAGTAATGCCCATTCACCTATAAACACTGCAAGGGTTAAGCATGCATATGGCTTGGTATTGGACATGTGATCTGTATCTTTTAAAAGATGTATTTGTATTTCTGAGTATAAATTAGAAATAATTGACATGACTCTAGTTATCGTTGTAAACTATGTAAGCGTAGACCATTAAATATCTGTTTTTTTTGTACTTGACAATATTGTTTTATTATCATGTTATATGTTATTATTAAATGCCAAAATATTATTGTCTACCGGTAATTTATAAAGATGCTGCCATTGCATGATAAGATATGAATACCGGTGTACATAAAAACCGGAACCACCGACCCTTTTACATACAACATACTGTTGTGGCTACAATAGTAATTGTCTTTTGTGGCTCAAAAGCTCAACATCTTTTGATCTTTGCTGCGTCCCACCAAAATATTTTAAATATAACTCAAGCTAGCGTAGTACCAAATTCAATATGTGAAAACCATTGGTCATGAAAGGGTTGAATTACTGTTTGTGGTTGCTTATTGTTTTTATTGTTTTGTACAGGGCCATCATATTCCGCAGCGCTATGCAATGGGTTGGTTCAGTTATAACGATTGGCACAAGTTACATATGTAATTTCAGTTCTCTTTTAATATCAGATGTCTGTGTGTTGTTTAGGGATTGGTCAGTTTAACAGATTCCCTCCTAATATGTAATCATATGTTTGTTTTTTACTTTATAGAGGTTGTTTTATGGACAGGAAAGTTTATCTTCATCATTTCTGTCCTCACTCTTTTAATATCTTTTGTGACACCATGGATTTCTTCCTTTCGTCGATCAAGAAACTCCCATATGGGTAAGGCGTCTCCATTATGGCTATCTTTGACTTTGTTGCATGCTAAACGCATAGTCGTGTATACATACAGACTGTAACACACAGATTCACATGACTCAAATGCAGATTTAAAGGCCTTTATAGTTGATTCTATGTATTCATATGTTGTGTTTATGTGTAAACGGGCTAAAGCAGATATGTAAGCATTTGTGGTTGTACATTAAGTAGAGCAGATCCCAGTAAACTTGTCCTGTTAGACAGGTTGAGATGGCTCCACATAATGTATAGTTCACTAGAAAGAAATCTCACTGATGTAGCTACTCTCCATGGGGCAATTTGTCCTTGCTGCACAAGAGCTTACTCTTTAACCCTTTCCTTACCAAGGTTCTTTAGAGCCTTACGTTTCGTACATTTTTTTCTCTCTCTCTCTCTTGTTTGGTTGTTAGGGTTGTCAATCCCGGAAGGTGACATGGAGCAGCAGCAGAAGCTTGTAAGAATAGAGCAACAGGAACAATTGAAGCAAAAGGTACATTGAGTGTTGTATTTGTTTAAGCCTTTTGATAGGATAATCAGATCCTTTAACTAGGAACACATATAAAATGTATGGGAGCAGTGGCTTTTACACTGGAACATCCTATTTGAGTTAAGAAGAAGAAGAAAAATAGCACCATTTCTCACCATACATAAAATCACTGTGTATTTAGTCCATGGTTGAATATTGGTAATTATACCACTTATTTAGATAGATCTTTTTAGGACCTTGAGGTCTGGTCTGTATACGTGTATGGAGAGACATACATATTCAGTAGTAAAAAAAAAATAAAAATCTAGACTTCCTACAGAAAGATGATTAGCTGTTTGATGACATTTTGTTGGGTACAGTTCAAGCTCTAAGCAATGTTTTATTATATAATAATCTATTGTTGGTTGGTTGGTTATGTTGGTTATCATTGTTTTCCATGATCCCCCCCTCCACCAAACTTTACAGTTGACACAATGCAGTCAGGCAGGTAACGTTCTCCTGGCATCTGGAAAACCCAGACTCTTTTCCACTGTTCCAGAGTCCAGTGACGGTGTGCTTTACATCAATCCGCTTGGCATTAAGCTTGCATGCAGATAAAGATTTTGATAGAATAAATATCCATCATGTGGACTTCTATAGAATAGTATTCTAAACAGAGTTAGTTTAGTGCTGTGCTAAAATGTTACAGTTTATCATATGGCATTGTTTTACCCTTTAAACTGTGGCTGATGTTTTTCATGACTAGGCAAGCTATTATGTGGAGAATATTATGAAGCCACGTGAAGAATTAAAACTTAAACGGAAAATGGAGCATTTTTACAGGATGACAGGTCAAAGTTGGAAATTAACAGAAGGTCACATGCTTGGGGTAGGTAACACAACATAGAATTTGTCAGCAGAGAAGAACTGTTTCAATAGTAAAAATACATTTCTTGTTCTGCATAGTGAAAATTATGTGGTTTAACCCCTTGTTGTGTCATTTGAGTAAAGAAAGCTAATTTTCTTTTCAGGATGGGGAAGGCTGTGATTCATTGAATAACTGTGATGAGATTGATAGAGCTGATGAAACTCCAAATAATGAAGCTCTAAGGAAAAGGAAACTTCCAGAGCAAGCTACAAAGCCTATACCTAAACTAGAACCGCCGCCTCCTAAGAAGGTATTTTGTGTGTGTGTAATATTCCACTACCACAATCTGCTTTTATTTCAGCATTTCTAAACAACTAGTTTGTTTGAAAAAATAGATATGTCACAACAAAAACACATAATAGACTACCATTTGCCTTTATGTCTGCCTTAACTTTTGTCTGGCATTGATTCTACAAATTTGTGCAGATTTTACAATCCACATTATTCCAGCACTCCTTTAGGGCATGCCATATAGAGAATAGCAAAGCATCCCCACAACTGAATATTTCCTACACCGTACTTAATTGCAGGTTTTACACACTGGTGTTGGCCTCTCACATTTGTGAATTTTCTGTATTGTTTAGACGTTTTTCAATGAAGAAGGGGTTTAGGAACCAATGCTTTCCCGTTAATTCATAATGCACCTTCTAGATATGCCACTCTGCCCCCCGTTATGCTTTATGCCCCTTAGAAATGCCAATCTGCCACCTGGAGAGAAGGATCCAGATCCCCTGCAGCGCTGCAGGGGATCTGGATCCTAACCCTACTGCTTGCCCACAGCAGGGCTAAATGAAAAAGAAAAAAACACGCCCCCGGAACTGCATGTCCCGGGCATCGGGTGATACAAATTCCGCATCCCTCCGCTAAACCCCGAATATAGGCCGCACTCCCACTTTAAAGACTTAAAGTGGGGTAAAAAAAGTGTGGCCTATATTTGGGCAAATACGGTATATGTATACTGGTTTGAAAGCTTTTAGGTGAAGCACAGCTTAAATGGTTTGAGTTGATTTTGTCACATTATATTCACATTTACAATCACAACAATTGTCATTCACAGATCATTACTTTGCCTGAAGAACCTATTGAACCTGGAGAAGGAGTAAGTGACCTTCACTGTCATACACTATCAATATGACAGGAAAACTACCACATACTGTTTGCCTCATGGTGCCAAGTGTCCTTGGCACCTGGATGCAAGAATTTTCTTAGCTCCTCATGTCTTCAATGTCAGTGGGAACTATATACTGAACTATATTCGTGTTAGTCATACACTCCGCAACTATACACTGATTGGTCTATATACCTCAATTTATTAACATTATTATTTTTTTAATTTGGAAAAGGTGAATGGCACAACATACTCCCTTCTTAGAAGGAGCTTGTCTAAACCCCTACTAACATCATCTGGATCTCTTCCTTCAGTGAAGGGCTCTGTGAGTTTCAAACTGCAGATCAAATTGCACATTGAATCAAATCTGAAAAAAACATTTTTTAATCAAATTAAGCAAATTCCATATATACCCATATAAAACAGAAAAATATTCAGACTAGTGCCTAGTAGTGAAAATGCCCACATTTGCTCCCCCATAGTCTGCTTCCAGTAAGGAAAGTTAGACCCTAGAATGTTTTATTTATGTAAAAATGTAATCTAAACATCCTTTTGTTTATTATTCTTATGATTTAAATAATTTACATAAATTTAAATTTTTATATGTATAATGTATTTGTAAGTGTGTTTATTACAAACCAAATGGGGGCTGCAAGCTATCTTGCACCAGGGACCTTAGCTCAGTAGTTCTGCTGCTGCTCTGTTTGCTTAAAATGTATGGATATCCCTGGAAAAATAGTGCTTTGCTCCTTATTACATTTTTGACTGTATCTACAATTTTACCTACATGTTTATTTTTCTAGGTGGTAAGCGTTGCATTAAGGTGTCCAAGTGGACGTGTTTTTAGGAGGAGGTTTTACAAATCCTGCAGCTCCTTGGTAAGTGCTGTCAGTCGTTCTGAGATTTAACTGTGTGTGCCTGTGTGTAGGTATTGGTATGGCCATGTGAAGAAACAAAAAGACAAAGCCAGCATTTTGGTGAAGACCCATACACATTTCACATGTTGCTGACCAGCCCATATTATGTGCTGCCCTAAAAGAATAAGTGCAATTATTCTCTCTCCTTATTTGGAGGAAACAAATACAATGATTTAACCCCCTTCAGTCTTACACCCACCGGAAGTTCACTTGGGGAGAAGAGAGCCTCAGCAGGGTGTTAGGCTCCTCCACTGCTCCTCCTGCTGGCTTATTGCAATCTGCAGTACAGGGCTATGGAGACTTGCCTGCTGATCGTATTGTGATAAGCACAAACAAATATGGAGGGGGAGTGGGAGAAAATAGTTTCTCCCCCTTCCACAAAAATGTAAAAACATAAGAAAAATTTTAATAAAAATGGGGAAAAAGGTAAATAGATAAAAAGTTTCTTTTGCTTTTTTTTATTATTATAGTACAAAATACATTTAAAAAAAAAATCACTACACCTAAAGCGTTCAAAAATATGTAATATGGGGTAATTAATATGTAAAGCATGGATGTGACCTTCTGGAACATAAAAAATAAAGCCACTACTTGTTGTAGAGCCATTGGATGCCATTTGCGCCGTCTATATTTACAGGATGACATTGCGTGTGACGTAATCTTAGTCTTTCAGGTTTGCTAGGACAAGCTTGAAAAGTAGATGATCTTGTGTAGGCGAGTGCTCGCGTGAAACAAAGTGACTTTAATTAAAAGCATTACGCATTATATACACAGGTGAAAGGTGTTGTAGTTGACTTTAACCACTATGCGTTAAAGCAGTTACAATTAAAATCTAATCAGTTATATTTCTGAGCATATTTCTTTTTTTATGTTGTAAATTTGTAACCTGAACGATATTTTTTGTTTTTAAGGTGTTGCAAGACTGGATGATGAAACTTGGATACCACTCGGTCTTCTATGCTCTTTACACATCATCTCCAAGGTGTCAAGTAGAACTAAAAACAGAACTGTCAATAGAAAACACTGGTATTATAAAAGATACGTTGTTAAATATTGAGCAAAACTATTCATAACAACTTCAAATGAATACCCTTAAGCAGGAACCAACATTAGTGTTAACAGGATCACATGTTAACACACTCACATGTTACAACTTTTGTAGAGTAGAACTGCATCTACAGCTTCTTTTGTTACCGGAATAGTCTTATTTTTATTTTATTCTGTTTGAAAGGCTTCTGCTGTTAAGCTATAACACCAGAAAGAATATTGTGGACGTTAAAGGTAGCCAAACACAAAAACCTGTGGTAAGCTTTAAGTCGGGCATTATCTATACCATGACTGCCTCTGATATAGGCAGGCAGCAGCATTGAACCTGATCATACTGGATGTATTGCTGCTTTTTCGCCACAATTAAGAAATGCATATGATTAAGGAGAAACAGTTTAAATGCCAAAGTTAGGCTGAATGCATTCCGTCCAACAGCATACGTAGGGGGGAGTTTTAATTTTGAGTGAATGTTCTTCCTTTTGATTACAACATGCTATAGGTCTTATAACTAGCTATGTGGGCTCATGGAATATAGATGCATGATCAGCAATCAATCAAAAAGGGATTAATGTATGTATAGAAAGTGATTCTGAAAAGCATAAAATATTCCATTGATTTCTAGGATGGCAAGGACACCTAAGCTCTTTGCACTTAGTTTTTTTTGAGAGAGCAATTTATAACTTAAAATAGTGGAAAGCTGGCACCGAGATACCATGTGTCCTGTGGGTAAGAAAAGCACATGCATCTGGCCACCTACATGATGTAAAAGAAAACGTGATTCATCAGACCAAGCCACCTTCTTCCATTGCTCCTTGGTCCAGTTCTTATGCTCATGTGCCCACTGCTTTGGCAGTGGACAGGGGTCCGCATGGGCACCTGGACTGGGCTGCGGCTACGCTGCCCCATATGCAACAAACTGCAATGCACTGTGGTTTCTGATACCTTTCTATCAGAACAGGCATTCACTTTATTTCAGCAATTTGAGCTACAGTAGCTCGTCTGTTGGATTTGAATACATGGGCCAGCCTTCACCCCCCCCCCACGTGCATCAATTAGTCTTGGCCCCCCTTGACCTCATTCTTGGAACACCTTTGATAGGTACTGACTACTGCAGACTGGGAACTCCCCACAAGAGGTGCATTTTGTCAGTCGCTCAGATCCTTGCCTATTTTTCCTGCTTCTAACACATCAACTTTGTGGATGAAACGCTCACTAGCTGCTTAATATATCCCACCCACTGACAGGTACCATGATAACAAGTTTATCCGTGTTATTCCCTTCATCTGTCAGTGGTCATAATGTTATGGCTGATCGGTGTATGTAAATGTAAAGGGACCAATGGTACCACATGGCTTCAGCTGTGCAGCCATACCCAGTCAAAACACTGCAAAGTGTATGAAAAGTTGTATTATTAACCTACAAAAAGTTGTATTTCTTGTATGTGTTGGTACTTGCACAAAAAATTGTTGAAAGTGATTTTGCATCTTGAACAGAAATAAAAGGCTCATATTTCAATGTATATATATACTATGAAACTGCATTTCTTTTGTGGTAACACAAAAATAGAGTAAAATACTGCATTCAGTTGGCCACACTTCCCATGATAGCATGGGGATTACATTGGGGCACATCTGTTATGCCAAGATTTCCTCCACTACTTCCAGTCAAAGTAAAGACAGACATTACAATTCTTATAATAAAAAAAAAACAACTTTTTCCTGTGGAGTAATCATGGTAGGTGTTAGCTGCCAAGCCAGGGGTCCAGAACACGGTCATAACTGGAATGTGTATTTTCTACTTATACATATTAAGTTGACACATTTTTATAAGTGCCTACCCTGCATTATATATAAAAATTTAATAACAATGCTAATATGTATATGTCACGGAAGCCTCCGTGCCATGGGCTCCTCGAGAGGGCTGAGTGCCAGCCTCCTTACTACAGACTATGGGCCCTGGTAAAGAGTGCCACGTTATCCTTTTGTGTGTTAGGAAATAATAAAATACATTTTTATTAACTGTTTACACACAGCACATTAAGGTCTGGTCTAATCAAGACAATGTATTCCTTAGTTTAGTGGTGTCTGTATCGTTTTGTATTGTTAATCCCTTTACTGCCCCTGTTGTCTCTGGGATGCAGATTAAGGGGGCGGTTTGTGTCCCAATATCTTTTATGTTAATGTGTGTTAATATGTGCCTAAAATAAATCAGTTCTCCTCTTGTTGTACCTAAAGACTAGTCTTGCCTGGTTATTTGGGTACTGGAGAGCGATATCCGTAGGGGATATTGCCTACAGATTGCAGGGAATTATTGTCCTGAAGGGAGAAGTTGCTCTTGGCGGAGAGGAACAACCTGAGGTCCCTGGTCGGTCCGTCACAGTATGTATGTATGTATGTATATATATATATATATATATATATATATATA
>VKOC01030169.1:0-18741 GCA_009364415.1 Spea multiplicata
AAACCACATATATACCAAACCACACATATATACTAATCCACACATATATACTAATCCACATACATACCAATCCACTCTCACTTAATGCTTTCCTACCTTTCCTTTCTTCTTTCAGCTTCTTTTCCTCTTCTTCAGTTCTTTTGTCTTCTCTGTCTTCTTCCGGGTTCAGAGGACAGCGGTGGGCGCGGCTTCAGTGCTGTGCGCCGGGATCTGACAACAGACCCTGGCGCACAGCAGCTGTTGCCGTGCGGATCACAAGGGAGCGGTATCGGAGGTCTTTAACAGACCTCCGGCTCCCTTGAGTGATCGGAGGTCTTTGCCGGCACCTGGCACCCCTCCAGAGACGGGACAGTATATTGTCCGCCGCTGAGGAGTCCTGCTCTCCAGCGCTGCGGACATTACTGTCCGTCTCTTGTAGGCGGTGGCCGGCAAATTGGCATCCACCCCCCGTGATGAGCGGCACCCGGTGCGGACCGTCCCCACCGCCCCCCGCTAGGAACGCTACTATATACATCTATACATTTATACGCACAAACACTTTTACAGTCACTCACTAATTCACACAATTCATTCACATAATCATTTATTGTCTCCCTCTTTCACACAAACCATTAACACATATTCAGTAATGCATTCTCACACATTAATTCATACTCTCCCTCATTCAGACAATTCATCCACACATTTTTTTCATTCTCTCACTCATTCACACAATTCACCCACACATCAATTCAAGGGCTGCAACAACTAATCGATAAAATCACTAATAATCGATAAGGAAAATCGTTGCCAACGAATTTCATTATCGATTAGTTGAATTAGTTTTATAGATTATAAGATGAGAGGTCGGATAATAACAGTAAGATCCAGATCCCTGCAGTGCTGCAGGGGACCCGGTTCTTCTTCTCTAACATCTGTGCGATGAAGTTCGGATCCGATTCTTTGGTTCATTCAATGTCACTCACAGAAGTTACTACTTCCCAGTCCCTCTCTGGAGTCACTCTGATGATTGGACCCCCCCCTTTTTTTGCTTCCCAGTCCCTCCCTGGGATCACACTGATGATCGGCCCCGCCCCTTTCCTTTTAAGTGTCCCTACTGCTCAGCAACTCATCTAACAGTAAGTATAAAATTAATATGTGGGCTGCTGAAAGTTAGGAGAGGTGGGGCAGTTATGATTAATGGAGTGTTTAGGGTTAATTTAAGGGCAGTTATGGGTAAAGGAGTCTTCAGGGTTAATTTAAGGGCAGTTATGGTTAATGGGGTTGTTAGGGTTAATTTAGGGGCAGTTATGGTTGATGGGGGGTCTTTAGGGTTAATTTAGGGGCAGTTAAAGTTGATGGGGTCTTTAGGGTGAATTTAGGGGCAGTTATGGTTAATGGGGTCTTTAGGGTTCATTTAATGCTAAGGACTGGGAGTTAATTTAATTAATTTAATAAGGTTAACTTAAGGTGCAGTTAGAGGTAAAGGGGGGCAACAGCATAGGCGACTAATCAGATCTTCTTGGATCAGTCTTATCACTCCAGCAATTTCAAAATGGTGTCATATAATGGAGAACCTATTTAATGTAGAGAAAATATTGATGTATAAGTGTAGGTCCCAGCAGTGTATGGCCATATGGCTGCCTTGGAGGAAATTTATTTCCATAGATGCATTTGATTCTGTCTTTCTGGAACCTTAACTGACTGACATTACAATACATCCCAGTGGTATACAATAGCTGTATCTGAAAGAGAAATATTATATTCTGTTAGTCTTTTTTTTCTTGCTTACTTGTGGTGCCAAGATGATAGGAAAATGTTACACAATGGTGAACCTGGTTTCCTTTTTTAATTTTGTAACACTTTGTATTATTATTATCTTTTATTTATATAACGTATAGGTCCCAGCAGAATGACAAGACAAGAATTGACTTTGTACTTGCCATACTTGTTTTCTGTGAGCTTTGAAGTATTATGAATCTTGAAAATGTGAAGCATGAAATTCAGCTATGTTTTTGTTTTTCATTTGGTTGTTGATCAAAACAATTTTACGTCTTGAAGTAGAGGTACCATCAGATATTTTTGGATAATGTTATAGTGTCAATAAGGGCTTGGGGAATTGTCTTATTATGTCTGAGAAATTGTACAAGTTCTTGTAACCTTCGTATCTTGAAAATGTGACACATTGGACATTTTTAATAAAAAGAAAATATACAAAAACATATATATATATGTATAAAATGACTGAACAAAGATATATATATATATATATAAATGGCTCTGAAAAAACTTCAGTCATTCAATACAAACAAAAGCACAACAGTCTTAAAGGAATGATTATACTTTATTTTTATTTTGCTTGTTTTTCATCCACAGTATTACATTTTCTTGCAACTTTTAAATTTGATTAGCCTGGTACATCTGTGTTTGCACCTGGGAATGGGTTTAAAACTTTTCAGCTTTCCTGGAAGTCTTAAGAATTACTCATCGTTGGTACAAAAAGGGATGTGAAAAAACTGTAGAGGTGAACAAAACTCATTGTTTTGTTTTAAATTGTGAAATGAAGGCTGCATTGTTCTCCGCGACATACAAACAGTGTTATATTTTTAGGGGTTATTTTACAGTATCACAATAACAATGCGTGTACAAGATAAGGATTAGTTTAATCAATGATACATGGTATTTATTATTTATTTATTTACATTGGCTTAATGGCTTGATATCTATAGCTCACACCAAAAGATGGAAGTCCAAAACACTTCCTGCATGCTCTAAAATTAAATAAACATTTTTTTCTACCATGATTATGTTAATAAAATGTGTCGTTTTATGCATTTCGGCCTTTTTAGCAAAGTTAATTTACAGGAATAGTGCCTTAGTTGTACCTGTGAGTGGTGAATGCACTGCACATTTTCACAATTGTCATCTTAGAGAACCGATCAACAACCATGAGAATCACTGTGTTGCCATTGGAGTGTGGAAAGTCCACTATAAAATCCATGGAAAGATGGGACCATGGTCTCTCTCCACTAGGGATGGGCTGGAGAAGGCCCTCTGGAAGGTGTTGAGGAGCCTTGGTCTGACAGCAGCCTGGCAGGCAGCAGCCAAGGCAGCAAAATCAGCTTGGAGATAGCCAAAAAAGGGGGGAGACTGACCAAATAAGCCATTTTTTACTGGGATGACCTGCTGCTTTAGTATTGTGGTAAGTGTTAAGTACCTTTGTGCAGAGATGTACTGGTACAAAACAACGCCCAGTGGGTGTAGGAGCATCAATTTGTGCAGCCCGGATCTTATCTCCGAGGGGAAAAGTAATACTCAGATGTATAGTGGCCAAAATACAGTACAGTATCATGGGGCTAGGTGTCACTCACTGCCGTGACAGAGCATTGGCACAAATGTTTTTAGTCCCTGGAAAATAGGAGACTACCTTAGTAAAACATGATAGAAAGAGGGCCCATCTAACTTGCCTAGTTTACCTATTGGATAGATAGGTGAGGTTCTTCTCGGTAAGAATTAAAATTGGCACTGGTGAACCCTCTAAAATATGCCTCCATTCTTTGAGACCCAATCTCGTAGTTACACACCGCTGGGCTCAACCTTTTGAAGTAGTAACTACATGGGAGTAACTGGCTCTCAGGAGTGGGACGTGGAGATAGGTGGGGGCCTCTACTCCCGTCTTAGACGTATCGATCCCGAGAATGAAGAGTAATTCAGGCTTACGATGTGCCAAAATTGGAGCTGCAGCAAAGGCAGCCTTGAGGGACTCAAATGCTTTGGTGGTTTCCAGAGACCAGAGTGTGTGGTTACCGTCTTTCTAAGTCATATAGGTGAGGGGTTTAATGAGAGAGGAATTGCGAACAAATTCACAATAGTAGTTGGCAAACCCAAGAAAATGTATTCACCGGAGGCCCATGGGTCGTAGCCATTTCAGAACCAGAGAGTTTCTCAGTGTCCATTGAAAATCCGGCCTCAGAAATTACATACCCAAGAAAGGTGACCTGTTAATGGTGAAACTTGTACTCCAAATTGCAAAAGCGGTTATTTTCCCTTTGTCTCTGTAAAACTCGGGAGAAATCTGTGTGGTGGTTTTACATGGACGCAGAGTAGATAAAGATGTTCTCAAGGTACACCGCCACACATTGCTGCAATTTTCTTGTGACTTCCCAATTTGATTAGCCTTGTACATCTTTGTTTGCACTTGGGAATGGGTTTAAAAGTTTCAGCTTTCCTGGAAGTTTTAAGGATTACTGAAGGATGTGAAAAAACTGAGATAGTGTAAAGGCTCTCTCCACCAAATGTATCGGTTTGTCTTAGTCTGTCAATTCTTGTCTTGTCATATCCCTTGAATTTATGTATTGTATTAAGCGCTGCGTAAACTGTTGGCACTATATAAATAAAAGATAATAATAATAATAATAAAGGTGAACAAAACTCATTGTATTTTTTACGACACATTAAATTGTGAAATGAAAGCTGCATTGTTCTCCAGGGACATACAAACATTGTCGCAGCATTGTCGCAGGGGTTATTTTACAGCATTACAGTAACAATGCATGTAAAAGATAAGGATTGGTTTCATCAATGATCCATGGTAGCATTTATTTATTTATTTACACTAGCTCAATGGCTTGATATCTATAGCTCACACCAAAAGATGGAAGTCTAAAAACACTTTCTGCATACTCTAAAATGACATAAACATTTTTTTCTACTATGATTATATAAATGAAAGGTGTGGTTTTCTGCATTGTCCTTTTTAGCAAATTTACAGGAAGAGTGCCTTAGTTGTACTTTTGAGTGGCTAATGCACTGCACATTTTACAACAACAAAAAAAAACAATACCTAACTTTGGCATATTATAATATTTTGTCCAGTCTGCATTACATTACAGAGTTTAAAGGGGAACACCCACTACCCTGCCAAATATTATTTAAATAAAGCATTAATTACTGTATGTAAGTAATACGTACATGCGTATACTATGTCGTTACATACTTGCAGGGTGCAGGAGTGTGTATCCAGCCTGGCTTTGTAACCCTTAAGGGTATATGTGGAAACAAGCAAAATATAAAAAAAATTATCCTTTTACTCAAAAGACCCACATGTGTAATGTGCATTCAACCCAATGCCAGCTAAATGTATTTTGGGCAACTATTAAAGGATAGTTTTAGCTGGTCTTGCCTTTGGCTGGAAGTTGACATAATGTATTCACATGCATTAGGAATAGGAACATCTTAAATGGTTTTAAAATGTCCAATATGCAAAAAACTGAGGTTTTTCAACAAATGTCTATTAACTCTTAAACAAGGTACATAATCCTTGACCATTCAGCTTTTTAAAGACTCAAGTCAAGGACAGCAACTACATTTATGTTTATATTTGGCAAACAGTTGTCTAATTGGAGCAAAACCTGTGTTACTTAGCTACCCTCACATCTATTGTTTATATGGGGTGTTTGTCCTGTCTGTTATTTGTTGTTGGTGGACTTTAATTTGATAAATTCTAATTCTTGAAAATAAAAAATTTACTTAACTTAAGTGAGTCAGGTCTTATCACATTATCGATCTCTGAATATTCATAGACACTATGTGCTGTAGAGCCTTGTGATAAATTTTAGAATATTATTTTTATACTTTTGTATAACCTATGTAGTTGTTGGCACTACAGATGCTTATTTGGCGGTTTCTTTGTTTTTCTGTTTTCTTTCCCTTTGTTCTTAGATTCTACATTTCCTCTTTTGTATGCAGTTATTTTTGTGATGCTACTTAATTTATGTAACTAAGACTCCAGCGGAACCTGAAACAATCAGTGCTATTCTCTTTTATAATACTTTTATTGTTTATCATTGCTTTTTATCAGCACCAAGTGTTCTCTTCAGAATGTATTATCTTCTGACCTTGATATTTAATGGAGACAAGTCTACATTTTTGCATGTTAAAAAGACATATTTGTCTTTTTGACAATTTGTGAAGTTTGTGGCTGTTGCAATTAAGCCAAAAGTTAAATCTAAAACAAACCAAAAAAATATCAGCATTTGTGTATCTATGTGATGGACAGATAAAAAGATGTCATAGTGCTCTCAGCAGTGATTGTTAAATGAATCCTTGAGATTGAGTGACAAATACTTTCAGCTTCTTTACCATGTGATTAGTAAACTTAAAAAAAAAATAGAAAGAAAAATAATTTGGTAACATGTAAAAATAATTCTCAATTATGTTTTAGTGTCACACACAAAAAAAGTGACTATTCCTGCGCCTTCCCTGTTAGCACCCGAATCATGTGGTTTCCATTCCACATACAGTGTCAATGGCACATAAAATAATATAAAACAAAAGTGATAAGTGCGCTCAGTGTAAATCTATCAATTATACAAATAATGTTACAGAACCTGTATTTGTATCTTGTACATAAATGACTTGTTAGGACATAATATCTTAAAACAGAAAAAGAGAAAAAAGCACAGTGTGATACAGTTACGGTATATTTAACCCTATCAATTTGTTATTGCACTTACACATTCCATAATATGTACAGGCGCGTCATAGGTCTTTCCCTCAGGGCTGTCAGACTTCAGCTTCAGAGGGACTCACAGCACCGGGCCGGCTCCTCACAAACCCCCTCCTGGGGCCCCCGACCACCGCTGGTTAACTCGACCCACGGGCTCACCACAAACGAAAGAGGACCGTACACAGCCTGGTCGAAGCTCGTGGGAGCGAAACGTGTAGCGTTGTATGTTTTATCATTTTTTTTTTTCATTATTAATTTAATAAAAGAACAAACTTTTTTTTACCTCAGGTGCGGTCCTCTTTCGTCTGCGTACGGTCCTCTGATGATCAGGGGAACCGTAAGTTCCACCAAAGTGTAAAAAAAAAGTCCAAATATACAGATGTCGAAGAAATCCCAAAAAGCACACCTCACCAAGGCGGCTATACATTCATATCGGAAGGAAAATGTGTGTGAAACAAACGCAGGCTTGTAGTAAAATTGGTGCACGGAAAGAGTTAAAATACTGGCATCTGGAATACTTAGGTACTGTCTAGTTTTAAAAAATATTTGGTTTGATTGAGGTAAGTTGAACTGACTGGCTTCATAGGTGTCCAAAACATCACACATGGGGTAGAATGACCAGTTTTGAAAAAATAAGTTTGAAATATGCTACTTGTACTTACTTTGTACTATAACTTAAAACCTAAAAACATTGGGTATTTCTAAACTCAGGACAAACAGATTATAATGTATCTAGCAGGTTTTTTTCATTAGCTTTTGTAGATGAGTAAAAGATTTTTCAAATGAACTGATTTTTTTTACAGTTTTCACAATATTTTATATATTTTTCATGGTAAACTAGATGTTATGATCAACATAATGGTATCTAATGAACGCTCTTTTTGTCCTGAAAAAAACCCCCAAATATATAACCTGTGTGGGCACAAAAAATGAGAAAGACGTAAATTACAGCTAAAAACAGCACTGCAGAACTGTGAAAACAGCCATTGTCACAAAAGGTACAAAAAATAAAGTATTAGTAATACTATTAAAAAAGCATAAAAATGCAATGGGTAACTCCTCAAGACCTCTTTCTAAAACCACTGTTTTTTTTAAAAAAAAACTGTTTTTTTAATTGAAACCACTGTTTTTTTAATTGAATTAAATTCAATTCTGCATCTCATTGCAATATACCATTTAAAATGTCTAATTTGCGTGTGTGTGTGATTAAGGAGTTATAAAAAGAATAGTATGATTTGGTAAATCTTGAGTGCACAGTTTAATATATAATGTAAATATTTTAGAAATATAAAAGAATGCTAAACTCTCACAATTCAGATCTGTAAGGACATTTCTCCGGAAGAAAATTGCAACATCAACATTTTGTCCAAACAAGCAACACTGGCAGTGAAACAACACTGATTATCACAAAGCAAAGTTACATTTGAGACAACTCAATATTTACTTTGCTGGCCAAACATAAGATGTCCTTCTCTGTGGGAGGGATTTTAAATCATCTACAATTGAGATTCTAGTTGTTCATTTGAAAAGGGTGAAGTAATAGTACTGCTGAAAGAGAGGAAGAAAAAAAACTCCCAAATGAATTATTTGTTAGAGGTTTCGAAATCGAATCAACAAGAGGGAAGTTAAAGAGAGATTAACAGATAGGATCAGTCTGTATTCTGGCACTCATCGGCTCAGGCAGACAGAGAAAGAGTTGCAGAGAATCAGAAGCCAATGCTCAGTTAATTGACAATGTTATTATTGGGATGCCTTGTTTTGCTTACAGCCGGCTTATGCTGTTCTACTTCACCACCAGGTAAGACAAAATATATTTCTACACATCCCATTTGGATCCAATGTTTTATACTATACTATTTGCTCTTGATCCTGTTTTTTTACATATTTATACTTAAAGGTTTAAAATATTGATACTTACAGGTATGGTTGAAAGGGGGCAGGGGGGAGTTGGCTCTTTGATTGTTTTCATTTGAACATTGTAGCAGAAGCATTTTTAGGTATTTTGCTTGAATTTCAACACAAAAGTGCCAACATTAACAATTATTTTACCCAACATTTACCCCTTGTCTAGATCCTTTCCAAATTACTTTTAGATGATCCTTACTCTAGGTTGCCTCTTTTGATGGCTGGGTTTCCCTCTGGGCCAGGTGATGCTAGCCATCCCATGGTTACAGAACACAATTTGTAAATATAGCTAAACAACTGCATCCCCACAGACATTCAGTTACGAATAATGTAGTAGTCCCCGTGTAGTTGTTCAGAGTGGGAAAAATATTTCTTCACTTTTTTTTAGTTTAGCCGCTTAATTTTGCAATGCTTAGGAATTCAGACGTTCTGTTGCACAACCCCATGGCTCAACAGATTAAAGTAATCCCTGTAGTTTAGAGGAAGCAAGAACATATAGCAGTGTTAAGAACAGGGTAGATTATAAGTGGAGATGTGTAAATTTAACTAGAGTACATCTGGCTTGATAAAAAGGAGTAGCATTTTGTGATTTCAGTTCAGAATTTACAATGGCATATTATAGAGTAGAATATTTTTTTAAATTCATGCTTTAAAATTGGATTTTCATAAATATGTAGAGGATGCATGTACAATGGGTGTATATATATATAAGTCCAAGAGTTACAATTGCACACCAACCACTGCTTATCTGCCCGGTGCCAAATAACCGTAGCAATCAATCATATAAAATCCAATGATAGTTACCGGCACTCCAGGGACTTCTATAAATAATGACACGAAACCTCCAATTTTCTGGTCAACGTTTCAGTCTGTTTTATTGTAGACTTTCATCAGGACATCAGTTTGAGCTACAGTTTCATAGAACTGATCCCAACAAACCAAGCCACTGGCACCAGTTTACCCACCTTTAGCTTTCCCTAGAATGATTGCATTTATTTTTTTGGGGAAAACAAATCTATGTTAATTCTGTGACTTTTGAAAAGCTAAAACTAGCGTTTTGTGTTTGCACCATAAATTCTTCACCGTGTCTGCATTTCTACAGGTTGGTTTACACATGTTGCATGGACGGTTTTAGGCACATGATGTTTGCCTAATGTTTATACATAACCTCCAATGCATTTTCTGAAAATTCTTGCAGTGCTTAATAAAAGTGATTTCATAGAAAATAGAAACCTATTTTTGTAAATAGTATAGGTATTCAACATGATTAGGTATGATGGCTCTAATGCTGCACTTAGGGAAACATGTTTTAGTCGCAGTAAAGTAGGTAGAACTTCACCTTTAATGCAATACCAAAACAATTTAATTGATTAACAAATAGAACAAGATACTGACAGCTGCCTAGTGCCTAGTGCAGCCTTGTACCTGTGTATAGAAACAGACTATTAAACAGGCTTGAGGCTTAACCAGGCATGGCACAAACATGATGCACGCTATTAACCCTATTGGCCATTTTTCCAAAGACGCATAATGTGTATCTTTATGTAAGATGATGTCCTTCAGGAGGTGGATTGCATACACCCGAGTTTACTCGTTTAGAAGGGACAAACCCCCTTGGGACCCAAAGGCACCTGTCCAATTTTCATCTCCTGATGTCCTTTTTTCCAGCTGAAGATATTTAATGGGTATAAGTGTATCACTGTGTTTTACAGTCCAAAAGGTCACAATTAAGTGAATAGAAACACTTCCGAAAACCTAAATGTATTGCATAAGATACAGTGCCACATATAAAGCTAACTATTTGAAATGTTGTGCGTTGTGATTTATTTAACTCACTTAGTTAAAAAGTTAAAATGAGTGATCTACATATGTGCCAAAAACCCAAGGCTTAATTGTACGCCTTACATCCGGTGTCTCGGTAAAGGCTGGTAGTTCGATTATGTTGGAAGAGCAAATTTAAGCGTTGTGCATGTTGTGTTTTCTGCAACATCTTTATGCATAATCTTCATTGTGTTTTCTGAAAATCCAGCAGTGCTCGAAAAATAAGGTCCATCACATAAACTTTTAAGGTGCTCATTCCACTTCTATAGTCATATAGTACATGCTTTTGTGGCACATGACAAGTATGTGTTTCCAGCAAAAATTATAAATTAGCGAAAAAGAATTGCATGACTACAGAATTATTCCGGTAAGGAGTGGAGGCACTCAACAGGATTAGTACTGATGTTGTAATGGTGCATTTAGTTACAAAAGTTGATGTCCTTCTGCAGAGTAAAGATTTAGTGGCAGAAAAATGCTCCTGTTGATTTACGATTGTTTTTTACACATGTGCATTAAACACACCCCAAACCCTTTAACGAGCCAGCACTGACCAGCAGTAAGTATATTCACTGAGCCGGAGTTGGAGATTTTGCAGAATCCCCATGCATTTGCAAAGTGGTGGGAGGGGCGGCATATACATGTAAGGGCATCTTATACCTATCGTGTGCATTAAAGTTTATATGGAGGGTCCCTTTAACATACAAAGAATGAGCTATAGCCAGTTGTCATCAAGAAATGTAGTAAGTTACAGTCAGTCTTTGACCAAAAAGGCTCCCCATGTCAGAAGCCACCATACTTGAACTTGCCATGTCTTTTTTTTTTTTTACATTTATAATGTTAATGTAGGCATAGACCTTGTAGGCATAGACCTCTTGTGCATGTACAACTTGACATTTCTGGATACAATGTAATGTAATTGGTCCCTAAATTTGGTTTGACAATTGTGTTATAAAATATTTCTTTCTTTTTAGGTCATTGTGGGATCCCAGAACGGTCTCAAGAACTAGAGTTACAAGGCGAATGGCCAGATGAATCTTACCCCCCTGGTAAATTAGCAGTTTTCAATTGCCGGCCTGGTTATAGCCGCCTTGGCGCTATTAAAAAGGTTTGTTCAGAAGGCAAATGGATATCGACATCAAGTGGAAAATGCAGAAGTAAGCATCCATGCTATACAAGAAATATCATTGAGTTTCTGAAAGACCTGAAGAATTAAACATATTTATAATAATTTCTAACAGTGTTTTTATGACTTTTTTTTAGAGAAACCATGTGGTCATCCTCAAGATATCCCCTTTGGCTCCTTTGAGTTGAAGGAGGGGAATGAGTTTGTGTTTGGTGCTGTTGTTGAGTATTTCTGTGATGAAGGGTGAGTATTGGCTGACATGAACCCACTAAACCCATTAAAAACAATGCATTGTGTCATGAACGGGGGAATACACAATTCTGTTACTTTTCTAAAATAAATAATTGTACAGTGTTACCCATCATTAGAACAAAGCATAGTCTAAAAGAGATAACTTTCTTTTACCCACATTTCCCCTCAGGGAAGGGCTGGCACCTCCTGGCCCTTTCCCCCTTCCCGTTACTAACAAACATACTAGCACATACACATACACACTTACATTTTCACACATACGCAGTCATACTAAAACATCCACGCTCACTATATCATCACACCATCACTCCATAACTTGCCTGGATCCTTTCTTTGTAGCTGCTTGACCACTGTATTTTGATTATTCACCTTTCATTTTATATATAGTATGTGTGTGTTTTAGTTTACATGTTGACAGAATTGTATAGAACAGTACTATTACATTTAAAGGGAAATTCTTCAATAACAAAACATAAATGTACTGTCAATGTAAAAAGCATGGTTTTCACGTTCCAATGGTTTAGCTTAAAGGTGAGTTCCCATGAAAATGCATACAATGCAGTGCTGTATATAGCAATGTAGGTTAGGATTGATAGAAATCTGGTTTAATCATATTTTGTTAAAATAATAAACTTCTCTTATATGCAGAGCTAGAAATTGCCATTGTTGTAAGTAATTTGATATTCTGGATGTCTTTCCCTGTTTCTGAGTTGTTTAAGACAGTTGCCCATTTACGCCAGTACCAGCAAACCTGTAATTTGTGGACAAGTTGATTTTCTAAAATTATCTTTCTATCATATATTATTCTTCATTGATAAATAAATATTGAAATTCAGTTTTGCTCCAGTGGGCTGCATGCGCCTATCATCTACGAGTTCTTTCTTTTTAGGTCATTGTGGGTTCCTACATTTTTATTTTTTCTAATATGGGGGGAATCAGTCTTGTGGCTGGATGTGGTTGTCTGCCAGTAGCTGTCCTGCCCCTGCACCTCAATGACCTCCCTTACCCTGGGGAATCAATTTTTATTTTTATAGGGGGTCAGTCTTATGGTCAGGGGGTGTAACTAGAAGCCATGGTGCGAAAATTGCCCCCGAGCCCCCAACTTCAAACACACCTGGTCTGTGCCTTCTTTGCCTCTTGCCCCCCTTCCAACATACAACAAATGTAAATACGCACAAGTACACATCCATGCTCACACACACAAGTACACATCCATGCTCACACACAAATACACATCCATGCTCACATATACACATAGGTATACATCCATTATCACATATACTCCCAAGTACATATCCATGATCTCACACACACAAGTACCCATGTATACATACATACAAGCACATATACGTATATCCCACCTCCTGCCCCTGCTTATCAATCATCACTCCTGCAGCTTTCTCTTTGCCTGCTCGCGGACGGTATGCGAGCAGCCTTGGTTTCACCACGTGACCTCGATACGGTTCTGTCTCCCTGTGCTGATTCAAAATAGCTTAGAAAGGACCCTTCAGACCTGGGTTGGTGCGGTCCAGGTTGGAAGGGCCCTTTCTAAACAATTTTGAACCGGTATGACGAGGCAGGAAAAGAGTTTCCAGGGGTCGCACTGGGCCCCCTAGAGGCATGGACCCCTGTAGTTATGCCTGTGCTGTTGGCTGGATGTGTTTGTCTGCCCGTGCCTGGCCTGCCCTGTCCTGTTACCTGCCCCTGCGCCTCAATCCCCATCCTCATTCTGGGGAATTTTTTTTAAATGGGGGTCAGTCTTGTGGCTGGATGTGTTTGTCTGCCCATGCCTGGCCTGCCCTGCTGCAAAAATACACCTTTCATAGATGACAAAGGAAGGGATTCTTTACAGTAAGGACAATAAGGTATGGAATTCACTGCCAAGGGAGGTGGTGTTATCATAATACAGTAGATGACTTTAAAGGGGTCTGAATATTTTTTAGTAAAGGCATGACATACATAATAGAATTAATATTTTAGAGCTTATTGATCCAAGGAGAAATCAGATTGCCTTTTGGAGTCAAGAAGGATTTTTTCCCCCTGACAGCAGACTTGGAAGTAGCTTAATTAGGGTTTTTTTCTGCCTTATTTTGGATCAAGAGTAGGAAGGTTAGGTAGAAGGGGTGAACTTGATGGACTAGGTCTTTTTTCAACCGTATGTAACTATGTAACAATGCAGGTGAATTTATATAATGTCCAACTTGCATATTCCCTTCTGCCAACTCTTTTTAACACATTAAAATATACTGCAGCAGAATTGGGAGAAAACATCAAGCACTTGATGATTCATTAACCTCCAGGTAATTGTAACTTTTTCCAGTTAACACATTTCACCTTACTGCTCAGTGAGAGGCAAAGTGGAATGCAAATCTGTGCCCAACCTTAATAAAAAAGCATAATTATAATAACACTTTATTAACACTTAATTGTTGCACGTCCTTTTCTGGTCACTTACCGGACCCAACCCATTAGAGAAAGTGTGGAAAGGAAATTATTTCTCAGGGTACAATCAATATGAAAGACGTCCCTGCTGGCAGATATGGGGTGTAATGCTTCCATATTGACTTCAAAGACGAGGATTTCTTTTTGGTAGCGGCTGCAAAATTGTTTACAAATCAAACTGGTAACATTGTTCTCCATTGATTTTATGTTTATGTTTAGATGACATAAGCAGTTTGTGTATGTTTTTCTAAAGAAAATATTTCCATTTTCTATTGTTTTATGATTTAGAAATACACAATTGTACCATAAAAGGTGTATCTATTTTGTATAATACAACTTTGTTATGTATTTTACATTTTATGCTATAGTTTATCGATATAATTGAGGCATTGAGAAAACACATCAAGTGTAAATCAACCCATGATTCTATGTTGCTGTGTTACTGTGAGCACATGTCTTACCAAGTACTAATGAAAGCTAAGCTCTTAGTGAAGTTCTTGAAAAATGTACTCTGAGCTGGACAAATTTATGTAAAAACTGGAAGCCAACTTGATATTTTAGAAGCCAGATACATCCAGAAAAATAATACTAAATGACTGTATGAGTTACGAGGCAGGTGTAAACAAAATAGAGACATGGCTCTTAGCTTCTGAGATTTTTCCAGCCTTGAGTATTGATGGGTGAATTGACAATGCATAGGCATACCTGTTGTTTACTACATGCAGTTTAGCCTGTGATGGTGCCAAGAACACTGTGGGAGTGTATAGCACTCTCAATAGCGTGACAAGCTATGGACATCAGGTCCACTTTGGGATAAAATTCTTAAATTACATTTTTATGTGGGCTAAAAATAATAATTCGAGGTGTATTGAAGTAAGTATAATATGCAACATCTCTAACAGTTTATGTATTTTTTTCTTTTTGTATCTAGTTATCAGATGGTAAGCAAACAGAAAACTAGAGAATGCACTGCAAATGGCTGGAGTAATTTCCCCCCTCATTGTGAAGGTAAATAACATGTTAATACTTAAGTAAATGTAATAAAATGTACAAATGTTGTTCTTACTAAATCACTTCAAAACTGCTTTGACATCATTTGGGTCCGTTTATTTTTATTTTTGTATTTTAGTTTAATTTTTTGGGTATATTCAAGCATATTTGTTTTCAGTGCTCTTCATGAGGGAGAAACGTTACATTCTTTCTGGTTGCTACCATTAGTGTGTCACTATAATGGAATCTTTAAGATGGACGATTGGAGGGTTCGTATTAGAGACTCAAGTTTACTTAATTTCTGCTGGTCCCTACAAGCCTTATGTATGTCTATATATATATATGTGTAGGTATATACTGTTTAAGAAGCCGTCCCACAAGCAATAACATGCAATACCCAGAAATATTGGGTACAAAAAAGGAATCACAAAAAATATTTTAATGTCCACTTTTCTATTTTCTATTATAAAAAGGTCTAGGATTCACATATAATATAAATCTATATGCAAACTATTTTTACTTTTTTTTTTTTACTACAGCTCGAAAATGCCCACCCGTGGTGCCTGCTGAAGGCGTTAATGTTATATCATCGTCATCTTCTTATGATGAAGAGTTTTCTATGGGTCAGGTAGTACGATTTGAATGTAAGAATCCCAGACTTAAACTGGAGGGGCCTTCGGAGGTTTTCTGCACATCAGAGGGAGAGTGGAATGAACAACCACCCATATGTAAAGGTTAGATCATTATTATAGCTGTAGAAAATGTTGATACTTTAGGCATTAGTATTATTATTATATATACTAAGTTGAAATATGGCAGCTTATAAAAAGGTTAATAGTAACATATATTGACATATTCTGAGTGGTTGTAATGTGTCCATGTTTCTCTCAATCTTTAGCATTAAGAGATAAAAGCAGAATACAAAAACCTATTGACCTCCCAACTGTCCTGATTTTGCGCATTTTTTCTCACTCTTCCGAACACTACATGTGCGATGCCACATAGTCATTTTGCCCACTGCATGTGTGCAGCTCTCTGGCCTAGTTTATGCTCACCTGTGGTCCATGTATTGGTGCCTGCAGGAATAGATTAAGAGAGGAAAATTGACTGCCACTCATACTTTTTACTCTATCATTTATGTAGGTCCTTACCTTCAATCACCAGTCTATAATTTGGCTGGGCCACAGTAGGTTGGTGCTCCTATGTTTTTTAGCATGCTTGTTTGTCTTTTTTTTATTTAGAAGCAAGTTGCAATGTGCCAGAGATCCCTAATGGCTCAGTAGACAATCCAATACCAATCTACAAAGAGAATGAAAAATTATCATATAAATGTGATGAGAAATACAAAGTGTACCAGCGTTCTGAAGCAACGTGTACTAAGAATGGTTGGAGCCCCGAGCCTGCATGTACAGGTTGGTGTTAAAAATATATTTGAGTATAGATATGAAAAGAAAAAGAGAACCAATGTCTACATAGAGATAATAGGGAAATTGTTTAAACAACAAAATAATATATGTATTTGCTAGCAGGTTAGCATATTGTATAGGTGAAATTGAAACTGGTGCATCATAGTCACCAGATGTGTCCCCCATTGTTCAGTTTGTACTCCAACTCTAAAGGAGCTGAACTGGTCCTTCTTAATGCACAACTCAACCATTCAGGTGATTCTCAAGAAATTGTATCGATTTAACTCTAACCAAGCTTTACTTGCATTAAAAGCATCATCTGCATAGAAAGCAACACAAATATGCATATTGAATTTTTATGTTTGATTGTGTTTTAGCTGCCCACCCTTTTTTAGCAAAGATAGTACGTAGGCAAATAAAAATCGTCCAGAAAAACCCTCTGGTGAGGGCAATATGTTTTTGTGTGCATATTGGAATGTAGATCAATGTAACAAAAACTAAAATCATATAATAACATAAACTGCATGCTATTTTGATGTTGGTTGCAAATTTCTTACTAGGTGCTACATGTGTGCTAATCATTTATCTGTGTGTTCAAACAGAGTTGAATGCAAACTCCTTATCACTGTTACAATTGTAGAATTACATTTAAGAAGTTGTTTTAGCACAACGTTTTAAATGTGATCTTATCACCTTTGCAAACGTTTGCAACCAGCAGGACTAATATTGCTTGCTAAAGTGATAAGACTGTTTCAGCCTCACTTTGCTTTATGTAACTCATCGTTATGGCCATTAAAGGTTAGGTGTTGTGCACTGAAAGTTCACATGCATCATATGTAACTGTAAATGTACATGCTATTGTTTTAAAATGCATTGTATCGTGAGTGGCGAATGAGCATATACAGCTTGTTTTACTGTTTATTATGGCACTTTAATAAATGCTTCCTACTATGGCATAGAAATCATCTGCTATCCTGAATATGTGGCAAATGGTAAACTTGAAAAGACTAAGGATATATACAAAGATGGAGAAATCATTGACTTGAAGTGTGATTATGGATTCCAAATTGAGCATAAACCAGACGAACCACGGGTATGCACTGCTACTGGCTGGTCTCCTCCTCCGAAGTGCATCAGTAAGTATACTTTCATTTTAAAACGAAAACTGATGTGTACTAATTGTTTCTTCTATACACTAATAGATGCATTAGTTCCCTGGTGTCTGTTTACCTAATGACCCCCCAATGACCCCCCATGACCAGCACCAAAACTAAGAGTCCTGGGGTAAACTAAAGATGTTGTATGGGGTACCAAATTAAGCTATAGCAGTTGTGTAAGTTTTGTAGGTGATATTCCTCCTCCACATACCTGCTTGTGTAGTGTAAGGAGGAGTAGGAAAATGTATGTTATCATTGTTACATGCCTCTAATATACACTTTGGTAGGCACTCAAGATGTGCTTTGGTTATACCGTCATCAACAGGGTTCATTTTCCTCTGGTGGCTATATTTGTATTCAAAGAGTAGAGATCCTTCAAAGTACAGACATCCTTACTATATAAACTTTACCAAGTAATGGTAGGCCATGCTCACTCACCTTGCAAAGTCAAACATGTAGCAATAAGAGGGGCATAATTAAGAAAAAAGTGCTACCACCATTAGTGGATAGTTTCTGGATATTAGTGTACAAAAGCATTCTCTAAACTCTAATGTAAGAACGTTAGGATTTTCCCTACATACCTTCATGTTGAGTATTATACTTTTATTTCTCTCTACTTTTTCCAGCAAGATCCTTTTAACATTCTATATTAATAGAAAAAAGCATACTAGTCCTATCAAAATGCTAATTAGTACATTTTTCTAAATTTGATGCTTACATTTATCTGAGTAACATCTGTACATTTTTGGGGATTGGAGTAAATTATATTCCCTACAATTTACAGCATTACATTTTAACTTCACAGTTATGCTTAATGTTATATCATGCTAAGTCTGAATGTGTACTCATAACCCTAAGGACCGTACAGGGTACAGCAGACTGAGGAGTGGAATAACAGCATACCAAGTGAGCCCCTACTGCAAGTCACTTGGAAAAAAAAACTTAAAAACAGGTTACTAAAAAGCCAGCAGTGATTAAAACCTTGAGGTCCACCAAAAGAACTGCATCAATAGTTAAGGAAAACTAGGTAACTGCTTTACTGGGAACTCAAATATAAAAAGACATCTATAAGCAGTAGCAAATGGGCCAAAAAGGATTCTGACAAATGTTTCAGTTTGTTTTGGGCCCATTCGTTTTTGAACCAACATATTATGTTCC
>VKOC01030172.1:0-12983 GCA_009364415.1 Spea multiplicata
ATTCCATGTTAGAACCCGGCCGCAAGATTCAAAAACCCAAAGAAAATTTAAAAAAAATGTAAAATAATTCAAAATGAATACAAATTGTTGCGTTGAGCGTTTCTTTGAGGATTCAGAAACAATTAGTTGTTGAAGGTCATGCAGAAAGCGGGTTTTTGAGCCTTAATTTATTTCGTAGCCAAGAGGGTGCGAAGCGTTGCCAACAGAATCCTTCTAACAGAAGGCTGCAAAAGACAGGCTGGAGCGAGGGATCCAAGGAGCGCTGGCAGCTGATTACACGCCGGGTATTTAAAAAACTAAATTGGTGACTGTCTTCCATCCTGACATGAAAAACGAAATGCGCTCTGTCAATCACACATGCCCATTAGATGACTAACCGCGCACCCACACATGACGTGTAGGCAGCGAATCTGCTTCTATCACCGTGTGCTGCATGCGCGCCCAACACACAACATCTTTTATTTACCGCCTCGCGGTTAAAAATACAGCGTTGCGTCATGCGGCAGACTGCGAGCCCGGTCAGGGGGGGTAGAGACCCGGGACCGTGTCAGGAGGCTGAGATGGAATGTATGGAAATGTTGTTACCGAGAGGGTGGTAGATGAGTGGAACAGCCTCCCGGCAGAGGTGGTAGAGGGTAATACAGCGAGGGGGATTTAAACATGCGTGGGATAGACATACGGCTCCTGAATCTGAGACGAGACCAACGACTGATTAAGGTTTTCAAGAGTCTTTACAGCGGGAGAAACAGGGGCCGAATGGGGCCGATCTGCCGGCAGGCTCTGGGTTTCTATGTGAGATGATGCAGAGTAACTCTATAACGAGAGCAGATTGCCGGCGGGGGGGGGGGGATAATAGTTGGAACGGCCCACAGAATAAATGAAACGCTCTCTGACTTAACGAATGTTTGTTCTCTTTGAAATTAATCATCGCATTCCACGGATAAAGGGCTTTAAAGTGCAGGCCACGCCCACATAATCAGTGGGAGAAAAGAGCACAAAGCTTAAGTGTCCCTGTTTAGTTTGAGCAGTCCCTCTTTGATCCCTACATCCTGATGCCCCTCTCTCCTCAACTGCACTCCTCTTTCCTCTTCTGATGCCCTTCTTTCCTCCCTTGATGTCCCTCTTTCCTCTTCTGATGCCCTTCTTTCCTCCCTTGATGTCCCTCTTTCCTCTTCTGATGCCCTTCTTTCCTCCCTTGATGTCCCTCTTTCCTCTTCTGATGTCCTTCTTTCATCCCTGATACCCCTCTCTCCTCCCCTGATACACAAAAAAGGACCGTCCAGACTAATCAGAGACACGAGGCATGTGAGGCCGTATCTAACGTGTTCACATCATATCGTTACAGGTACCTGGAGGAATTGGTGCTGAGCAAGGAATTTAAAGTTTAAAGGGGTACAGACATGGGCTGGTGAATGTGGTAAGTGGGCACTCACACTCAGGCATGAATTATTCTGCTGGGTTTTTTAAATATTTTTATGATCCCGCTGGCTGATAATGTATCGTTTTGGGCTCGTCAGTCCTTGGACAGGGCTGTAGCTTCTGTGTGGGGGGCAGCTGCCCCAGGTGCTGCGCGGCGAGGGGCCCTTTTGAGCCACCATGCGGCTCCCATACCATAGAGACCCCCGTCCGTGCCCGAGGGGCCACGAGCACCATCCACGGCTCTGATCCTTATATAATAATAACAATTATATAATCACGGAGCGTTATGTCATCCGTTCCATATCAACCCAAAATTTGAATTAAACTGGGGGGGGGGTTGCTATTTTAAACCATCTTCCAATTAAATCAGAGTGATTAATATTGGGAGTGATGAGTGAACAATCAATTAAAAATGCCAAAAAAAATAGCATAATAATAACTTAAAACCAGACAAAAATAAACTAAGTTACAAATGTTTTTTTATTACACGTTTCACTGATTTTCGGCACTTCTACATTTTTTAGATTATAACTGTTTTGGCTGTTATTAAAAGAGCCAAGTTAAAAATTAAAAAATTAGGAGTCAAGGTTGGACACCCTGAAATTTTTATTACACAATTTTTTTATACTTTTTAATGTTTGACCCCAACTACCCCCAAAGAAATAATAATAATCAAAAAATCATTCTGCTATTCGACTCAGGTCCATTTTTTTGGGGGGGGCGGAGCAATGCATAGCTCATTGTAAATCAAAAAAAAAAATTAAAGACAGGTGAAATCTATTTTATATTTACTTTATTATTATTTTATTTTTTATATTATTATTTTGTTGTTCTTTTGCACAGTGGGAAAGGAAAGGGTTAAATACCTTTCTATAGTATTTTATCTATTGTCATGGAAAACTGGCAATTAAATATTCATTATATTCATTAATAAATAATTGTCTGATATTTGGACAGCATGCATCTAAAAAAAAAAGTATCCTCCCTCCCCCCCTAGCAGAGTGTCATTGGATTAATTTAGACCTTTTAACAAAAAAAAAATGGTTAAAACATTGCTGGGAATTTTACATCTCTACTCCTAGCAAGAAAATGATTAAATAAGGGATTCTGCCCAGAATTCCAGCCATTTGCATGATGATGATGCGTTCAACAAGATTTCAGCTTCATTCGTAAATTAAAATTATGCCCAGAATTACCCTTTATTACCATTTTCTATTGTGTTATATTTTCGAGAGGATATCTTTATTATTGGAAAATACATTTGATCACCGCCGGGTTCACAGTGATGTCACTTTTACTCCTTGTGATGTCATTGGGAGACTCATCTTACATCAGACGTGGGATTTGGTGCTGCCAGCTCCCCAGCTTTTTTACCACCTTATAGAGAGTCAACCCAGATCTCCGATCCCAGTAAAAAAGAGACCTTTGAGTCATCTGTATTGTTGTATATAGAGCTGTTGGAATGGACCTTTTGCCTGATTTCCCATTGGAAAAAAAGTAGGCGATTTGGACTCTGTTTTTCATTCCTTTTCTCTGTTTTTCATTCCTTTTCTCTGTTTTTCATTCTTTTCCTCTGTTTTTCATTCTTTTCCTCTGTTTTTCATTCCTTCTCTCTCTCCGTGGCAGCCAAGCCTTATATCACACGGCGTTTAATATTAAAAATCCAAAAACAGGAGCGCCGTACGCTAAGCAGGGTTGGTTATCTTAGATCATTGGGTGTTGGTGACATAAAGGATGAATGAGGGACGGGAAGGTTTCTGCGGCGTTGGTGGGAATTGCACACGAGAGAAGGTCAGGTGGACCTAGAAGATTGCAGCAGAAATTGGTAGGAAATAAGAAGCATTCGTCTGATGGGCACTGAAGGGAAGGTAGAGAAGTCTATTATTCACAGTACGCAGAAGCATCTATCTGTCTTTTCTCACGTATCGCAGTCTATTTTGAATGAAGTCACCTGTGTTCAAGCAGGGATATCAGTTGTGGCATATCAATGAGAAAAGCACCAGCTGGGATGCCCAGATATTTTATTATATGAGAGCAGAGTGTGAAGGGTCCGGCTGCAAACTGTGTGATCCCTGACATGTCTCACTAAAACAGGAAGCATACTTAAGTACACTTCCTGCACGTGCCCCGCAGCATTTCCTATGGAAGCCACGGAAAGCTGAGCCTCAGTGAAAGCAGTGTCAGCCAATCACGTGTCTGCTCCATAATCACACTGACTAAAGCTCTCGTGTTCTGAGCATGTGCAGGAAGCATACCTAGGTACACTTCCTGCTCTCAGGAGAGGCACTTGGGAGGAGCTCAAGGAGACAGAAATCTTATTTTCTAAAAAAAAAATGCATAAATCTACTAAAATATGTTAAAGTCTACTCCAGAAATGCATCTCCCATGACAACAGCGACCATCCCCACACCGTCCAATCACCAGCAGGCATCCGGCAAAACTATCCCAAAAAATATATTATTTCACCTAAATATATCCTTCAATCCTCACAGACTGTAACTAAACAACGCAAATAATGTGTTTCTGTGACGTCCGGCTTTCACGCGACGACAAACGGGAAGCCGGGGGTTAAACGCAGATCGTATATTTTTTTTTACGTGGGATTTTTTAATTTTATTTTTATTTTTATTTATTTTTTTTTTACGTAAAGGGAAAAAACAGATGAAAACGTCCTCAAAGCGTGACGTTCTCCGTGGATAAGAATGTGCGTCTTTAAATTGTTCATTTTTTTTATCTGAAAGATCTTTCCGGAAGCCGAGAGATCGTTCTCTGTTACAAAAAAAAACAACACGAAGAGAACGAGGTCTCGGAAGCCTCTTCCTTCTCAGCCCACGCAGGCTGCGCACATGTCCGGAATTCTAATATATTCCTATGACTCACGGCAGAGATGGGGATAAATCCAGCGCTGCGCGGGGAGGGACGTTTCATCTCTGCGCATGCACGAGGTTAGTCATCCCCGGCATGTCGAGCGGCACGCAGGACCGGCGACGCCTCGGAAGCGATTCCAAAAGCGGGATCTGTCGCCTGTTTGATCAAAATCAACGCTTTTATTTATCATTTTATCGATTATTACGAAATCACCTAACGGGGAGGAATAATCCCGCAGATCCGAATCGCCTGCTTCCGTGACAAATGCATAAAGTGTTTTTTAATACGTATATACGGTATATATATATATATATATTGAGAGTAGAGCGTCTGCTTTAGGTCTAGAATGATGGCGGGGCCGCTGCAAACGTTTGATGGCTGTGTTTATTCCGCCCCGGGGTTAGGTCCCTCGATGACGGAAGTTCTTATGAAGACATGGCTACCGTGGATGAGACCGACGAGCGCCAGGACCGCCACGTTGGGATGGATCCCTCGCCAGACGTAGAGAGGAACCGGCGGTCCAGCTGGGCCGCGTTATGGAATATCATGACGATAGGGGGCAGCATCTGCCTCCTCGCCCTCTCCCAGATATTAGTAAGTCCCCTGAACCTCTGAACCCCAACTCTGTAGAACCTAATACTTTCCTTTTGTGGACCAGCGATGATGTCATAAAGTAACAATCGCCTGGAATTCTCCCGTCACGGTAATCCCCCCCCCCGTGCGATAATAATATCTTCCTTTCCCCCGCGAGAATATTTACAACAACGCAAGTTATTAGAACCTTCGGGGAAATGAGGACAATTAAAGTGATTTATGCAGAAAATGGCAAAAGGTAATAAAAGCTCATTAATACCAAATAGCGTTAATACCCAATAATTCACTTTCTGCGGGAGAAGAATATCGCGGGTGACGGGGAGGAGAGTCCTCAATGCCGCAGCGCAGACCAATATCAGCCTTTAGAAGTTTCCGGATGGAAGAGTAAATGAGATTTCCGTACAGACCGTCTGGAGCCTCCAACCCCAGACTGAAATAAAATCACGAGGACCCCCGAGTAATGTCATCCGACGAGGATGCCCACCCTGTGACCTCAGCCAAGCTTTCTGCGCACGACTCTCCTTATATTATTTCATTACATTGCGTTCAGAAACGATAGATAAATAGATAGATAGATAGATAGATAGATAGATAGATAGATAATAGATAGATAGATAGATAATAGATAGATAGATATAGATAGATAGATAGATAGATAATATAGATAGATAATAGATAGATAGATAGATAGATAGATAGATATATAGATAGATAATAGATAGATAGATAGATAGATAGATAGATAGATAGATAGATAACAGATGGATAGATGGATAGATAAATAAATAGATAGATAGATAGATAGATAATAGATAGATAGATGGATAGATGGATAGATGGATGGATAGACAGATAATAGATAGATAATAGATAGATAGAAATAAAGATAGATAGATAGACAGACAGACAGACAGATAGATAGATAGATAGATAGATAGATAATAGATAAATAGATAGATAACAGATGGATAGATCGATAGATAAATAAATAGATAGATAGATAGATAATAGATAGATGGGTAGATAGATAGATAGATAGATAGATAGACCGTCCAGAAGCTCCATGATGACAAATCACATGAAGCCAATGGGAAATTGGATCTTGCTCTGTTCTCATTGGCTGCGCTGGAAGGATCCCAAGGCTGACCCCCCCACCCCTCCCCCCAAAAAAGCCAACACAGAACCTTCCAATCCAGCGTTATCACTTCCATGTGACA
Organism: Spea multiplicata; assembly: GCA_009364415.1. Classification (NCBI taxonomy): domain Eukaryota; kingdom Metazoa; phylum Chordata; class Amphibia; order Anura; family Pelobatidae; genus Spea; species Spea multiplicata. The sequence continues at coordinate 6,099 of VKOC01030172.1, forward strand.
GGAGGGGCAATTGCCCCAGGAGCCACAAGGTGAAGCCCTCCATCCCTGCCCCAGGCGCCACGAGCCTTCATGATGCGCGGAGTGCGAGGGGAACTCGGAGTCCTTGGGCCCCAAGTGAACCCCAATAATGCCAAACCCTGAGAAGAGTGCTGTTTGTTTTCTCTTCTCCTCAGGACCTAACGACGATGCAGAGTGGATTTTGGAGAATAGAAGTCTCCGGCTTCTTCCTGGTGATTCTGTTCTTGGCGGCGGCTCTCGTGGGAACGACGGTGAGCTCCTTCCTTCCGCGCGTCCTCCTCACCCCTCGCAGGTTCTAGAACCTCAGCGGGAAATCCTAGAACAGATAAACCCTTTTAGAATTCATATCCAATGCCGTCCAATGCCGCAGCCCTTATTATTAGTATTATTATTAGTATTATTATTATTAGTATTATATTATATTATTAGTATTATATTATTAGTATTATTTATTAATATTAAGTATTATTATTATTAGTATTATTATTAGTATTATTATTATTTAATAGCTTAGGTTTGAACAAAAGGACAGGCCGCCATTGAATGTTTCCTCTGTGTTCTAGAATGTTGTATTCATCGACGGTATGAAAGTACGAGGCTGGGCAGAGATGAACAATTAGAATGTGACCGAGTGTGACGTCTGTGCACGAAAGCTCGTGTTATTCTAGGGGCGTCCAAACAAACGCCGTCTGGCAAACACAAGGTCAAAAATCTGCTTCTGGATTAATTTTTCTCCCCCCTCACCCCCCCTCCCGATTTCAGATCTGGTATCTGAGGTCGCAGAGCGAGCCGGTTTTCTCCGACGACCGGCGTCAGTCCGTGAGCCGCCAGCCGTCCTTCACTTACTCCGAATGGACGGACGACAAAACGGAGGAGTTCTTAGACCTCGAGCCCGTCCCGGACACTCCGGTGTTTGACTGCTTGATGGACATCAGAGGAGACGCGGATCTCGGAACCCTGTCCGTGAAACCCGTGGGACTCCAGGAGAGGTGAAAGCTAAACACGAATTGGGGTAGAAACGTAGAATATGGCGGCAGATAAGAGCCACTCGGGGTATTTTTGCCGCTTCGGGAGCATTTACAGCGGTGTACGTTCTCGTTGTACAGGCGGGGGTCCAATGTTTCATTGACCCTGGATATGTGCACCCCGGGATCCATGGAACCCTACGGACACATCATGTCCCCCCGGGAGCAGTCGTCTCGGGAATACCTGGAGACCGCAAGCAACGTCCTGACCAAGGAGGAATTACACGAGCGAGCGCTGGATTCTTTTGCTCTCCAGAAGGAATTCTTTGTAAGTTATTTTTCTTTTATATCGGGGGAAATGCTCTTTTTTTTCTGTTCGTGATTAGTAACGCCGAACAACGCTTGTGTGCAGGAAAAAAAAATAATAATGCAAAAAAAAGCTATTGAAAATAACAATGTTTTTTTCGGGTGCTAGAAAGAGCTATTTTAGAGCATTTTGTGAGTCTAATTATTTTTTTCAACGTCAAAATTTTATCTGTTATTGCAGCAAATATTTATTTTCTACACCTTTACAAGCAGAATAATTTAAAATAAATTCTTTGGGTTCGAGGTAAGTTAGTCTTTAGCTGTGTTTTACGACTAATGGGAGGGGTTTAAAATAAGTCCCACCCACCATGTTTTAGTTTCACGCCCCAACTCCTTTTTTGGGCATATTTTACCAATATCTAGAGTGGAAAACTTTAATCCAGAGCTTCCCAAACTGTAATTCCTGATGCAGCCTGTCTTCTGCGTGGTGGCGCTGTTCTCAAAATAAAAGTGCTACAAGTGGCTCCTATTGGTTGTATTATTGCATCGGTTGCTATGGCAATTGCTCCATTTTTACCACTTTTAACCGTGGACTTGATCCTTGAACATATGATTGCACATTGTTTGCTATGAATCTTTTTTTATCTTATTTCTTGGAATTTTTTCTACCTGTGTTTTTTTTTTAATCAGGAAATTCCGATGAATTTTTTGGATCAAAAGAATATGAAATCCTGGGATTAGTAAGAAGAACAGATACAAAACAATATTACCAAGTAGGTACCGAAAAAACTAATGTCTACAAACAGAAATGCTTTTTTTTTTTCCATTTTATATGGAGTTTTTACTATTTTTTTTTGGTAGTCGCCCCATTGATTTTTTGCTGTTGCTTAGCAACCAAAAAACTCTATTTAAAAATAAAAAAAAAAAGAGATACACCTGTATATTACAGTTAACCGAGAAATGTTGCTATAATTATTGGGAAGAAAATACTCTTAAACACCAAAACGTTAAGAATTTCTAAATTCTACCAGTAAAAAATATTTTTCTTTTAAAAGAAGGGATTTTGTGCGTTTCAGACCCCCATAGCAGGGTGTGCCTTACGTCACCCGGCCAGGAGGACGACCCGCTGAGCTCTTATATAAATGCCAACTACATACGGGTACGTTGGGACGCCGCCGAGCTCTGGGTGGGCAACGCGTTTCGCTCTGTCCTGCTGACCCTTTGTTTGTCTCCAGGGTTATGGAGAAGAAGAAAAGGTTTATATCGCGACCCAGGGCCCCACGGTCAACACCGTCGGTGATTTCTGGAGCATGGTTTGGCAGCAGAGAGCTCCGATAATCGTCATGATCACAAACATCGAAGAAGTCAATGAAGTAGGTAGACAATGCGGGACCCGTTGGCCGCTCCATCCTTCCACGTTATTATTACGCCTGCGTCCATACGTAGAAAGCTAATGGGTGTACTGGTTTGGGTCAGTTTCCGCTCTTTCTTTGAATAGAAATGCACAGAATATTGGCCGGAGAAGCAAGCCTCCTACGAGGGAATCGAGGTCACCATAAACCTCATCATCCAGGAGGACGCCTACGTTTTAAGACTGATGAGCTTGAAGGTAACGTCTTTGAAACAATGTAACACTTGGTGGAGTTGTACATTTTTTGTTTCCAAACTTGCTTTGTATCTTGGAGAGGACGAGATGAGTAGCGGCCACGTTCCGTGGGAACGTCTCTTGAGCGTTGGTGGACGTAGTCAAGCTATTTTTGCCAAAAGTGGTAGAAGCCTGTGTCTGATTTGATTTACATTCGGTGTCACAGAAGGGAGAAGAGGAAAGGACCCTGAAACATTTCTGGTACACCTCGTGGCCAGACCAGAAGACCCCAGATCAAGCCCCACCGCTCCTAAAGCTAGTGCAAGATGTTGAGGAGACCATGCAGCGTTCCAAGAGCAGCGGCCCCATCATTGTTCATTGCAGGTAGTCCAAATAGTTCCTATTAAACGTGTCCATTCCAATTTGTGGGGACCCCTTCTGTCACCTTCTGTCTAGCTCTGACACTCAATGTCTCCCTACCGTCTCTGTCTCTTTTTCCACCGTTCCTCTTCTTCTCCTTCTTCGTGTTTGCTGTGTCTTCCTTCTTCTCCGGTGATCCGCTTCTCCCAGTGATCCACAAAATCAACCCTGACCTCCAGGAGCACTGAAACAGAGCAGAGCCTTGTGGGAACACCAGGTCCACGTGGGAGAAGCAGATCACCGGAGCGGAATGAAGAAGCGGAGAACACAAAAAAAGGAGTAGAAGTGGAGGAGCTTTTTACCCTGGTTACCCTTGGCTTTAGGAGGCATTAACCCTCTCTCTCCAGAACGTACTACAAGATCCTATTAGAAAGCTTATAAAGCTAAGGGGCAATAAGGGGTATTAGATCTCCCAGAGTATGTACAGAACAGCCATTTGCATGAGCAAAGTCCAGGAGATGGGCAGATCTGGACCATAAACCTAATTAAATTTACAGATCGAAGAGAGGAATCTCATCAGCTCCCAGCAGGACTTAATAATACGTTCTTGGGAGTATTCTGCACGATTTTCGTAATACATCTTAGACAGGGGGCCCGGGGCCACAGCTCCTCGTCCGGTTTTATCCTAGCGGATAAAGTCCAGGTATATGTAGGAAAAGCCGCAGCCCGCGTGGCGCTGCTGGGGGGGGGTACGTGCGTCTCCCTCGATGAGATTATGATAAACGGAGCCTTCTTCATACACAAAAGGATCACCTGTCGAGCGTCTGCTTACCTGCAGCTGCCAGATAGGAGAGCGCTTATCCCCGAGTACATAGACTTCATACAAGCGATGACAATCCTTCGTAATAACCGCATATTAATGAGACACCCGTCTCAGCGCTCTATTATCATGAAATCATCACAGATAGATAGATGTATTTTTAAACAATCCGTTTTGGGTGTTTTTTTTCTCCATTTAATTAGCATTATACCTACTTAATGTTTCAGCGCAGGGATCGGGCGAACCGGGTGCTTCATTGCGATGAGCATTCTTTGTAAGCAGTTGGAATACGAGAGAACCGTCGACATTCTGAGAACAACCTGCCAGTTGAGATTGGACAGGTAGGACAATCGTTTTATTTATTTATTGCCTAAAATTGATTTTTTTTCATTAGAAGATCACGTTCAATTTTGAATGGTTGAGTGGTTTATTTTTTTTTTTCTGGAATAAAAATTAAATCAGGATTTTGGGAACAGATTTTGTTATTATTGGTGAAATAAATAAATAAATATTAAATTAATTAATAAAATAAATAATTTTTTTTAGGTATATTGGCCGCCATGATGGACCTGAAAGGTGGGCATTCCAAGAGAGTAACCTATTTTTTTGGTTTCTTTTTTTTTTAGGGGTGGCATGATCCAGACGAGCGAGCAGTACCAGTTTGTCCACCACGTGTTGAGTTTGTACGTAAAGCAACGTTCTCACGCCGCCGGAGAGTAAGGTTTCTCGAAAGTTTTTGGCGTCTTTGGCCAACTTGACCCAACTCAACGTGAGCGCGATTTCATTTCCAGCTTGGGTTCCGGCTGGGAAAAAAAAAAAAAAGACGGAACGGTTAACTAAAGAGACTTTGGTGGAGAGCAGAGACTTTCCTAAGTGCTAAGAACTCGCGGAACGCTCCCCCCCCCCACTGCTTATTTTACGGGACATTCTTCACAAATCCAAATTTCTATTGTATATACGACGCCGGCCCGGTTTATAGGATGATTTAAAAAAAAATAACCTTTTTTTTGTGTGTTTTTAAATTTGCTATTTTTCAGGAGGCAAAAAAAAAAAAAGCAAACGAATAAATTGCTTAGAATTGCTGTGTTTGCGGAATTCTATAATTCTGTATGATATTAACGGTGGGAAGTACCTTTTTTTTTTTGCTTTTTCGGACTGCTTTTTATATTTCTTATTATTACCGGATACTGTGTTCTGTTGTTTATTGTCGAAGCTCTGTAACGAATGACGTACCTAAAGGCTTTCGGTTTGAATACCTCATCTTGTAAGCAAAACATACACGTGGGAGCAATGCGCCTACAAGCATGACGGGGGGGCTGTCTCATCTTTAACCCCTTAAAAATTACTCTTGTTCCCTCTTTTTTTTTTAGGCCAAACTATTTATTTTGAATTTTTAATAATAATAATTCCAAAATAACCGTATTCTAAATAATGGTCTAAAGGAGTCTATGAAAAATGTAAATTACATTAAAAATGGGCAGCATAGAAGTATGGATAGAAATCCATTAATACATTTTGTTGTCTTTTTTGATAGACGAGGAGTCCATGAGTGTTGGTCTGCTGTGAAAACATAGCCAAACCTCCCTAAAGGCAGCCGGAACAGCACTGAGCTGATGCTTTATGGCAATGCTAATGAAGTCCCTCCCTCCATAGACTTTCATTAGTCAGAAAGTCCAGTTGAGTGATTAAGACAGAGCCATTCTAGTGCCCCCCACAGGCAGTATGATAAGGAGTCGGGGGGGGGGGGTTGTCTAGTAGATCGGGGCTCAGATAACAGAGTGAGAAACTCATACAAATGGCTGATTACTTTCCTTAAAGGCCAGCGTGTACTTTTCATTTTAAATCGTAAGATTTAACCCTTTACACCTTATTCTAGGCTGTGTTCTCACAATCCATTTTTAAAAGAAAATAAATTACTGAGTTGTTTCCAGAGCAAGATAAATAATAAAAATAGTAATAGTAATAGTAATAATAATAATAGTAATAGTAATAATAATAATAATAATAGTAATAATAAAGTAATAATAATATAGTAATAATAATAGTAATAAATAATAATAATACACTATTATGAGCAATGCCTCGACTGCCACCGGCAACTTTAAAGAAGCCATCAGTTGCTAATTGTTATCACAGTTTAGTAATGTGATGAATTCGTGGGTTTCACATACACTGGGGATAAACTGAGAAGCCGACGGTTAATTATTCCCACCCCACCTCACACTCGGATCTAATGAGCTGGAGGTGACACTCAGATGAGCTCCTTGAGAACGATCTGCTATAGAAAGATAAAGGGAAATGTCAGCCCTGAATGTTTCCTCTTAAGAGCATTCAAATAATTCGTTTCGGGCCGATGTAACCGTTATAAGCAGAACACTAATGTCTTATTCCTGATATCAGATCCAAAATAAGTTTTAATACATTTTCTTCTGTTTCCTTTTATAACTCAGTTGTAGTTTTTGCCCCATAATAATAATAATTTCAGGCAGCTGCATATCAGCCGTTTGTATGATTCTCGCTCTGTTATCTGAGCACCAATCTACTAAACACCCCGACTCATTATCATACTGCCTGGGAACAATAGAATGCCTCAGTCTTAATCACCCTAATGACTAATAAAAGTCTATGGAGGAAAGACTTCATTAACATTGCCATAAAGCACCAGCTCAGTGTGGTGAAAGTCATCTAAAAGTCACCGACAACAATGGCGCCCTCCAGGTCTGCAGATAAATGGAGTTTATTGGAACAAAATGATATAAAACCAGGTTTTTGTCACCAACTGAGATTACTGTCTACAGCGCTGGGGGTTATATTACTGTATACAGTGCTGG